>VMDO01013928.1:0-56710 GCA_007922755.1 Pedetes capensis | reverse complement strand
TTTTTTAGGTACTGGGGGTTGAACCCAGGGCCTCGGGCTTGCATGCTCTGCAAGGGCTGGACCACTGAGCTACACCCCTAGCCCTTTTTTTTTTTTTTTTTTTTTTTGACTATTTGAGACAGGGTTTCCCTAAGTTACACAGACTGCCTCTGGTCTCAAATTTGTGATCCTCCTGCCTCCGCCTCCCGAGCCGCTGAGATTACTCCCTTACTCTGGTGCCGCTGGGATTACAGGCGTGCGCCACCACACCCGGCCCATGAGCTGTATTTTAAGGTTTGGTTTTAGGTCTTTCCAGGAATCGGTCAACTCTCTTTTATCCAGACGTGTCAAATTGCTTAAGGCTTCCTGAGAGGAAAATCTCACGTTGCCATCCTCATTTCTTAATTGAAAAGTAATTGCCTGACGTAAGCACATGCTGTAGAAGTAGGAGTGATTGGCCCCATTCCACAGGCGAGCAAAGCAAGGCTCCTGGCTCCAACAGTGGGCTCAGAAAGGCCAGTTGAGCCAGCTTTCCCTTCTGCCACAACCTGCTCGGACAACCTCCCAGAGGCTTCCCCCCAGGGTCTCCCGCATCCTCACCCCTATCGCTGTTCCAATCTTGTTGCTAAGGGACACTCTCCCATTGACTCTGGCTCTGTGTGGTGGCTTCATTGCCATGGTAATGCATCAATCTGGCGGGGGGAGGGGGGAGGGAGAGAGAGGGAGAGGGCGTGCACGCACATGGTAGGTTTGGGGAGGCACTGCTGGATGCAGGGTGGGGTTCTAATTGGCTTGACGGTTGCTAGGGTTAGCAGACTTGTGATTGGCCGACTCTGTTTATATGGCCACCCTCTCCTAGAACCCTCTGGGGATGCAGCTGTTGAGCCACTGAAGTCTGCCATGGTCACGCATGATTGTGTGTGTGTGCATGTGTGCACCTGCACACTTGTCTATACACATGCGCGAGTACATGCCTGTACATGTAACACAAACAGTAAGGACAGGGTGTGACGCTTGGTACAGAGAGAGAACTTAAAAGTCCTGGGCTCTTTGCTGAAATTGCACTGGTGGCGGTGGTGATGTTAGGTGCTGTCAAATCGAACTCAATTCATAGTGACCCGATGTACAACAGATGAAACACTCCCCCTCATTGTGCCATGCCTGGCACTGTCAGTGCTTTTCTGCTATTCATAGGGTTTTCGATGACTGATTATTTCGGGAGAGGTCTGCCAGATCCTTCTCCCATTTTTGCAATGCTGGGGATCGAACCCAGGGCCTCAGAGAGCGCAGAGCAGCACTCTAGCCACTGAGCCAAGCCCACGGTTAAGAATTGGCTCTGCTCATCCAAGTCCTGCTGCCCACTGACTCACACCCCTGGAACCAGTTGGGCCGCAGCGGGTCGGTCCATGCTCAGGTCTGCCGTGCCAAACGCCCTCCTTCCTGCCGAGGACACTCGCGTCTCAGGGTGAGCCTCTCTTCCCACTTCTCAAGTCCTCCCTTAACTCCTGGAACTCGGAGCAGGAACCTGTGGCCAAGCGCTGCGAACTCAGCCACAGGCAGACAGCTTCACAGTTCACGAAACGCTGTCCTCACCATGGCCCCTTTGAGTCCTCTTGGCCCCAGAAGTGGATGCTCACACTTTTCCCATTTTGCTGAACTGGAAAACCAAGGCCCAGATACCCAAAGTGACTCCCGGATCTCAGGTCTCCAGGCCCCCAAGGGTCCCTGCAGGGCTTTGGGAGATCTGCCTGTTTGGGTGCGGGTGGGGCCAGAGGGAGGCAATTTCCAGCGGTCCAAGAAGTCTCCCTGTCTGGATGCCGCCAGCCTCCCACCAATGAAAACGGAAGACAGGAGGACTCCGTTTTCAGAAGCTATTCAAATGGGCTGCCCACACAGTCTGTGAGGAAGAGCAGTTTCCAGCCTCCCCAGGTGGCCCTCAGGCACCCCGGGAAGCCTGTCCTCGCTGCCACCACACCACGCAGAGGCATGTCATTGACTACAAGGAGGAGCCGGTCAGAGGTCAGGGGAGACTGGCCTGGCCTGCTCCTGAGCCTCCATTCTCCTGCCTCATGCTGCTACACCTGTGAGGCGACCAGGGCCCCCCAGGAATGCCCGGGTCCCTTAGGCTAGCAGAGGGAAGGAAGCGGGCTGCAGGGACCCAAGAGGAGGTCCCCAGGGGCCCCACTGCCAGGAACCCCCCAGCTGACAGTCTCTTTTCTGCCCCTCTGCAGGGAGGGAGGTAATGGGCTGCAGAGAAGGGACAGAGCATTGATTGGGGCCAAGTTCACACCGCACTGAAACCACACAGCAGCCCCAGGAGAGAGGGACTGTTACCATCCCCGTTACAGACAGGAAATGAAATCAGAGATGGAGCTGCCCAAGGTCGCCCAGACTGAGGCTGTAAGGCCCAAGGTCCTGCTGGGCAGGGCAGCAGAGCAGAAGTTGCTCCTGAGGTGGGGGGCCCCCGCAGTGGCAGTGCTTCTCCCTAGCTGGGCTTCTTGAGAAGTGCAGGGAAGGACCACGGCATGGGAGGAGCAGGGGCAGCAAAAGGTCTAGAGGGACGTTTTGGAAGGTCACAGACCCGGGGCAGAAAAATGTGTGGACGCCCAAACTAGATAGGCACAGTGGCACCACGCTCGCCCTCCCCAGCTGGGAGCCCCGCCCTGTGCAAGCATCCCGCTCATGGGGGTGGGGGCGCTGGGGGGGGGGGGACGGGGGCGGGGATTCTCCTTTCCCCGCCCATCTGCGCATGCCCCCTGCTGGGGCTGCCGAGGCTCCAGGGGCCGTTCTCTCAGCTCCCCTTCGCTATCTGCTATCCACTAGCCGTCTGCTGCCATCCCATCCCATCCCAGGACCCTGATGGTTTTAGAGCTTCTGAAATGCAGTCAGGGGCGGGGGTGGTGACGAGTCTCCGAGCAGGTGCCTGGCCCTAGATTTTTTAGGCTGTCACCTCCCTCTGTGAAATCCTCCCTGGTTCTCCTCCTCTGTCCCAGCCAATGCGCCCTGATATGGGACAGTTCTGCACATCTCTCTCCTCACAGACAGGGAGCTGCCTGAGAACAGCCACTGAGCCTTAAAACCCGCCCCAAGGCCCGAGGGGCCAGTAGATCCCTTGGCACATAGCAAAAGCTGCATCCGTGCTTGGTGAATGGACAAATGACGGTAATGAGCGCTACTTTTTATTGAGTCCCGTGTTAGGAGCCAAGCCGTATGCTAGGCCATTGTTGTTGTTGTTGTTGTTGTTGGGTGCCCTAGAGTCGGATCCGACTCATAGCGACCCTAAGAACAGCAGAACGAAGCACTACCCAGCACTGTGCCATGCACACGATCTTTTTTTGAGTCCATCATTGCAGCCACTGTGTTTATTCTCATTTTGGGTCATGCCACAACAGGAAAAAGAGGTCCCAGGGGCTCTACTCCAGTCTCATCATTAAGGTTGACTCTACTTTGAAGAGGGAGCTCTTCCCTAGTCATCTCTTGAATGTCTTCCAGCCTGGGGGGCTCATTTTCTGGGCCTGTATTTGACTGCGCTTCTCTGCTATTCATAGGGTTTTCAATGGCTAATTGTTTCAAGAGTGGGCTGCTGGGTTCTTCTTCCTAGTCTGTCTTAGTCTGGAAGCTCAGCTGAAACCTGTCCACCATGGGTGGCCCTGCTGGTATCTGAGATACTGGTGGCATGGCTTTCAGCATCACAGCAACACGCAAGCCCCCATAGCATGACAAGCTGACAGATATGTGGGGGTGCTAGGCCCTTGGCATACCTTATCTCTAATATGTACCACAACCACACAAGATTCATTTCAGTATCTCTGTCCTTCAGATTGCAACAGGAGGCTCAGAAAGGTCAAGCCCCTTGCCCCAGATCACACTGCAATCCAAAGAGCTGCTGGGGGTGCTGGGATTTGAGGCACCCCTAGGAAGGTCCGAGGTCTGACTTGGCCCATCACATCGTGCTCCCAACCCTGACTTCCTTCACTCCTTCATCTTCTAGAACGAAAGAGGCACCGCGTTCGGTGACTCTGTCTCCTAGCTATCCTCCTCGTCCATTCCCTCTTCTCCTCCCTGGCATTGCTGGTCTAGCCTTAGCTCGCATCACAGTTCACTAGGATCAGCCTCCAAACAGATTTCCATCTCCAGATGCGCCTTGCCCTCAATGTGTCACTCAGCTGCTAGAGAGATCAGCCCCATCTCAGACCCGGAGACCTCCCTCTCTTCCGAAGTGTCCCAGGTTCCTGGGACAGAGTCCTGGAACCCTCGGCTCCAACAGAGCAAAGCTACCACCCCACAGCAGCCCCCATGCTCACCTCCTTGCTACTGCCTGGCTAGAGTGGCACCCGCAGTATTGCCCAAAGGCCCACGTCCCCACCTGTGGCGCCACTGGGAGGTGGCAGAACCTTTAAGAGGTGAGGCCTCTTGGGAGGTCTTTAGGTCATTTGACGTGCATCCTTGAGGGGGCTATTGGGACTACAGCCCCTTCATCTTCCTCTCTCTTTCATTTCCTGTTTGGGAGGTGGGGCGCTTTGATCTGCCACACGCCCCTGGCCACGATGCCCCATGCCATCACAGAGCTAAAAGCAACGGAGTCCAAAAGCCATGTAGCTCCAAAACTGTGAGCCCACATAAACCTTTTCTCTCTATAAGTTGATTAGCTCAGGCGTTTGTTGCAGTAACAGAAAGCTCACAAGAGCATCCTGTTCACTTCTCTTCCCCAGGAGCTCCTGCAGAGTAGGGCCTGGGTTTTAGTCACCTTTTGTACCCAGAGATCTGGCTAGCACTTGGCACATGAGATGTTCAGAAAACGTTTGTGGAGACCTCCTGCCTTCACCCTGCTGGTTTTTTGAAACTCTGCCCTTTGGCCCTATTCTTTCTAATCCCCTGGCTAACGTGGTTCCGTAGCCAGTCTGTCCACCCCCATCCCTGCTTCGCTGCCCGCCCCAGCCTGGCCTCCGTGCCCCCTAGGAGTCTCGTTACCACATGTGGACTATGGAGCCGGGCAAGTTTCGTCCTCTCCCCAAAGTCTGGAGTGTCTGATTCCAACCACTCCACAACACTTCAACACTTGGCAGCTTCGTTTCTATAAAGCGCGCGTGCCCAGGAAATCTGCATGCCCTGGCAGAGAAAACAGGCAGCGAGGAGTCAGGAGGCCCTTTGTGGGGCGCCCCTGCCAACCACCCTCAGGTCATTCTCAGATCTGGCCCCACATCTTCCTTCTTTCTCCTGTCTCCAGCTGACAGGGAGATGTCACTCTCCCCAGGGCAAAAGGGTCCAGGCAGAAGCACGTCCACGCTGTGGACTGCCCCTCCTCAAGAGTCCTGGCCACCAGGGCCTCCAGGGTGTAGAGGCCATGTCCACTGCAGGGCAGAGGACACAGGCCTCCTTGACTCGGTCCCCTGAGAGCCCAGGCACAACTCCTTTCCTCTCAGCCCTCGGGAAGAAGCAGGTATGGGAGGGCCCTGCCTGGGGACATTCCTTCTCACCACTCCAACTTTTTAGTTTTTGTTTTTATGATCCCTAAGATCAGATGGGGGCTGGGATTTAGCTCAGTTGGTAGAGTGTTGCGCTGCAGTCTCTGAGGTCCCGAGTTCTATTCCCAGCACCACAAAAATGGGAGAAGGGCCTGGCAATCTACTCCCAAGGCAATCCCGAAACAGTCAGCCATTGAAAACCCTATGAGGGTCGCTATGAGTCGGATACTGACTCCACGGCACCTAACAACAACAACAACAACAACAAGATCAGATGGAGCCTGCAGCCACAGCACTATGGCATCCAATCCCGTCAGATCTCGGAAGCTAAGCAGGGCCGGGCCTGGTTAGTCCTTGGATAAGAGAGACTGCCTGGGAACACCAGGTGCTATAGGCTTGGGAGAAGGACCTGGCAACCCACTCCCAAAAATCAATCTGCCATTGAAAACCCTATGAATAGCAGAGAAGCACTGAAAAAGTGTTTCACCTGTTGTACATAGGGTCGCTATGAGTTGGATGGCACCTAACAACAACAACAAGATCAGATGGGGGAGAAGGATATGGCAATCCACTCCCAAAGCAATCCTGAAACAATCAGCCACTGAAAACCCTATGAATAGCAGAGAAGCACTGACATAGTGCTGGGCATGGCAGTGTCAGGCAGTGTTTCGTTCTCTTGTACACAGGGTCACTATGAGTCAGATACTGACTTGAGGGCACCTAACAGCAACAACCACGAAGTTAGATCATGTGGGAAGAACGTCACTGACTTGGGTTCTCATCATGACTCACCACTCACTCCTTATGAGACTTTGGACCAGTTCGATCGCCTTGTTAGACCTCAGTTTCCCCTTGTATAGAATCAGCACTGAGGTAGCACTAAGGATTCCACAAAGCTTCTCAGATGAGTCTTAGCTGGCCTGCAGGGTTTGATTCCAAAAGGACTAAGGGCGTTATCCTTCAGGGTGGGAAGTGGGAATAACAGCTGGTGGAGAGGGCTTAGCTTTGAGCCCTGGAGAGGCGGAGCTGAGCAGGTGGGAACTTTGACAGGCAAGTCCCAGTGGGCAGAGTAGAGGGCTAGAAAAAGGTCGAGAAAATGGCAAACAGAAGCTATTGGGGCACATTAGCTCCCAGGGTGCTAGGTGCTAGCGTCCAGGCTGGGATTCACGGGGCACAGTCAATGAAGCCCCTGTCCTGGGGTGACCCAGTCCAGCGGGCCTCACCTCGTAGTCCAGGCAGTCGGGCCAGCCCGCTGGGAAGCCTCGGCCTGCCCCAGGAAGGAAACAGGAAGAGGCGCTTGGACCCTGGTTCCCGGAGTGGGAGAAAGGGGTGGGCACCGGACAGAGGGAACCCTGGGGATTGGCAGCCGCGGTGGGCAGGGCTGGAGGGGCGGGGGAGGAGTCAACGGTGGGGTGGAGAAGTCCGCCGGGGGCCGGGTTTTGCCCGTCCTCCTCCTCCTCCCCCGCACCCTCGTCCTCCTCCTCCTCCACCCTCCCTGCCCCTCCCCGGCTCCCTCCTCCTCCAGCTCAGGTTGCAGCTTCTCCCAGGAGCCGCTCACCTTTCCCGAGCTGGGGAAGCGGCTCAGAGGCCCGGCAGGGACTCCAGCGGAGCGCGGAGCGCCGGGAGCGGTGCCGGGACGCGCGCGGTGAGTCCCGCGGGCGGCGCGGCGAGGGCGGCGCGCGGGGGCTCGGGGGCCGGAGGAGGGGGCGCAGCGGCGCGGGGTGAGCCGCGCAAAGGTAAGGCGGGCGGCCCTTAAAGGCGCCGGCCTGCCTTTGAGCTGGGGCCGGAGGTTGGAGGGAAATCCCGGAGCCACGGGGGGGAGATCGGGGTCGCAGGGCGTGTGGGTGCGTTGGAGGTCGGGGGTACCCGGGGTGGGGGCCACTCCCAAGTCCAGGTGCTCAGGTGGGAGGACTGTTTCGCAGTCGCCCAGCCCGCGTCCCTCGGGGACTGCCCATCTGGGATTCCCCTGGGCCCCTGGAGCCCCACACGGCAAAGTTTCTATTTCCACCCACTCGCGAGGCAGGCAGGGTCAGGAATCGCGGGCGGCGAGAGGACCCCCGAGTGTGGGGCCAGATCCGCACCTGGAAGGGCTTTCTGCTCTCGGCTGAACTTTCCAGATCGGTGGACCGTGGGTGGGAGGCCAGGGCTCTGCGGAGAACGTGGAAGGGCAGACGAAGCCTGTGCGCAGGTCCCCGCGCCGGGGGCGCATGTGGAGCAGGTGGCTGGGAACGCGCCTCTTCCCTCCCTGCCCCAAGGGGCCCTGACACCCGCACCCCACCGGCAGCGGGCCACAGGTTATTGCAGCTGAGAAAGCAGCGGGGCGGGTGGCCTGCTGGGCTAAGGAAATGTGGCTTGAGAATTCCGGCATATGGGCCGGAGCGGCCTGTCCACTCCCCTGGCCGACAGGTTCCCCTGTCTGCAGGCCCTGGTGTGGGTTTTCTGTACTGAGGGGTCAGCACCCTGCCTCTGTTAATTCTCTCTGGGAGCCTCCTGGTAGCAGGGACGGAGGGCTGTGGCTGTGAGGAGGGGGGGCAGCCTGGTCCGCAGAGCCCCCTAGGCTTTGATTGCTGCTGTCTCCCCATCACCCCCCACCTCACCAGCCCTCAGCACCTCCCCCAGCTGTGGCCTGTGGCCTGTGGCCTGGGCCCTGTGAATCTCCCAAACCCCTGACTGGTCCCTCCCCTGTCTGCCTGTGAGATTCGGCATGATTGTGGGCCTTCCCTGTGGGGTGCAGGCGGGCAGCGCATTCCTGGACATGGCCTGAAGGAGCAGAATCGTTGAGGACGCTGGAGCAGCTGGCTGGCTGCACGGCCCAGGGTCCCCTGCCTTTAGCTTGCCTGGGAAAATGTCACCTAAGGCCTGGAGAAGAAAAGGCAACACTGGCTGCCGGCTGGGGTTGCATCCTGAAGGAGTGCGAGAGAGAGGGTCCCCACACACAGCCAGGCCTCTGTCCCATCCCCTTGTGGGCAGCCGATGAGCCTGGAGGGCTGAGCTCACCCCTACCCACCCTCAGCCTGGAGATGTCCTGACCATGCGGCTCCTAGGACTCTCCCCACGGGCTGCCCACTTCCTGCCTGCTCGTGCCAAGAGAAGCTCTTATTTCTGAACATATTGGGGTTTCCAGAGCTCACGCAGGCTTCAGTAGGAAGATCTGATTTCTGGATCCCATTTATTAAATATCTACGGTGTGCCAAGCAGTGTGTCACAGCTTTGTGAAGTAGCTGTTATTATTCCCATTTTACAGGCCAAGAAACTGAGACACTGAGAGATGAACATTCCCAAGGTTGCCTAGAGGTGGGACCTAGCTGTTCCCAATCCCCTCTTCTCAACCTCTGTCCCCTCCTGGGCAGGTCCCAGCCCACACTTGGAGTCCTCTGCTTCTGCCTCTGTCCTCAGGAGAAGGAAGAATGGGGGTGGGGCTACGTGATAAAGCTCCCCTTTGGGCTGTGCCAAGCAGAGCCAGGCTGCACCCCCGGTGGCAGAAGACAGGGACCAGATCTGAGGAGCGAGTAGGTTCCTGGCCTGGGGTCACAGGGGAGGCCTCCCCTGGAGTCCACAGGAGATGGGGCTGCCTTTTGGGCTGTTTCCATCCTCAACCGACCATCTGTCCTCTGCCTCGTGGGCTCTTCCTGCACCCAAGGTAACAGGCCACACGTTGTAGGGCAGAGCCTGGCTTGGCTCTTCCAGCTTCTATGCCACCCCAGCCTGCTTTGAATATTTGCCCTGCTTTGAATATTTGTCCAGTATCTCTATCGACCACACCTCTCGATTCCTTCTTTCTTTCCCTAACTGAGCCTGGGATCTGCAGAGGGAAGAAGGCAAACTAGGCCTTGCAGGGATCCCAGCAATCTCAGAACTTCCACAGCCTCGGTTTCCCTGTGTGCAATAGGAAGGGTGGTTATAGGAATTAAACGGCATAGTGCACAGCGCCGTGGCAGAGGCTAAACAACTAGACAGCTAGAGCACGTGGTGGTTGGGAAAGGGAATTTGTTAGTGATGCCCAAGACTGGCTCTGGGATGGAGACCATGCAAGTTTTCTTAACATCACAGGCCAAGGCGCTTGGCATAGGCATCCTGCTCTTCGGGTGGGGGAGGAGGGCTCTATATAAGAGAACTGGGGAGCCAGATGGAAATGGGTCAGGAAGCACCCAGAGTCTGTGCTGGGGGCCACCCCCTAGTTTCTAGGGAGTAGGGAGGGAGAGCACCGGAGCTGCAGAGCCCAGCGTTGCTGCGGTGCCTGTCACTGTGCAGGGCAAGAGGACCCTCTCCTGGTACTTAATTATTTGCCCTCTCTGTTCTGCTCTGTTGTCCACGAGGGAGTGGCTGGCCTGAATCCAGACCCACCTTGTTAGCTTCGCCCTTTCGGGAATAAGTCACATTTCTTCTCCCCAGTTCTGTGTCCTGCCGTGACCCCCTCCCTCCTCTATCTTGGGCCCTTGCCTTGGCCTTCGCCCCCCAGGCATTTGCTGCTGAGTGCGCACTTGCTCATTTCAGAGGACCGGAAGAGGGCAAGGTTAGTCTTGCCCTGGCCCCTACAGCTGTGTGTGTGCGCGCGTACACGGAGCTCAGCTTGGAGATGGTCAGGGGCCCAGGGGCATTTGCAGGCTGGTGGCCAGGCCTGGTAGGAACCAGCCCATGGCACAGCAGCAGATTGGGAAGGGGGACAGCTGTGGACGCATCTCAGCTGCACCTGCTGCTGGCAGGAATCCATGGACCCCTGAGGTCCCCACAGCTCTGTCTGCAGAGGAGGGGGAAGCCGGCAAGTGTGAGCTTTGCCAGTAATCCAAGCACTTAGGAGGCTGAGGCGGAAGGATCACCACAGGTTTGAGGCCAGCCTGTACTACATAGCAAGTTCCAGGCCAGCCAGGGCAACATAGTGAAACTGTGTCTCATAAAACAAACAAACAAACAAACAAACATAACGAAACAAAAATCCCAAACATACAAAGAAACAAAACAATAGGAAAGAAAGGAAGAAAGAAAAAAGAAAGAAAGAAGAGGGAAAGAGAGAAAGGGAAGGGTCTTCAAGCTCTGACAGCATGTGGGAACCAGGACAACCTGCTCTGGGACCCATTGGCCCAAACTTTTGAAGGGACAGTTGTGAGATCCTCTTTCCTGAGACTCTTGATAATGGTCATGCCCAGGGACACCCCCTCTCCCACCACGCACTGAAATCTTCCCTGGAAACAGGGGTCAAGGTAAACAAGATGGCCCCATGGTGGCTGGTGGCTGAGTTTATTCATTATTTACCTGCTGTGCACAGGTCTCTTGTCCCCCACAGGTGGAGGCAGTTGAAGGGCTCCGGGTTAGTTTAAATCCTGCCTCTGCCCCTCAGTAGCTGGTTACTGTAGATTAAGTAGTTGGCTCACATAGACTTCAGCCTCCTCAGCGCTAAAATGGGGAGGGTAATGGTATTACCTCATGTGGTGAGGATTCCAATGAGCTCATGTCCACAGCAGCCCTAGGTTGTTGCCTTACCCGATGTTACTATTGAGGGGTGATGGCACACAGCGTCAGTGGACCACCCTTGGAGGTTGGCCTTTACGTGACATCTTTTCTAAAGCCAGGATCCTTGTAGACATCAAAGCTCAGGCCCCCAATTGAAATGTTTCTTTCCTACCTCTGAGCAATCCCTCCATTTTATCATGATCGTAGAAAATTCTGACAGAACTCCAGAATGTTCCTGCCTGTGTACCTTGCTTCCCTTTTCTGCCTGGGGAGTCCCCTTCAGGAACCAACCCTTCTTCTGCCCCCTGGTCCCAGGCACTCAGGAAAGGAAGCCCAGAGGGAAGATGGCTGGCCTTCCCGTGTCCTGGCGGGACCCACTGCCTGGACGCAGGTATGTGGTAGGTGCCATGCCAGAGGGTGTTCCTCATGGCACCAGCAGTGCAGGGTCCAGACTAGATGAGGCTGGGCAGAGGGCCACAGAGTCCCGTCCTGATCCTGACCTGGAGCCTAGCTGGCAGCATCCTCTGCCGTGGCTGGGCTGGGTGCCACACCTGACGTGGCTCCCGGTCCACGGAACGTGGCCCAGAATGGGCCACTGACTTCCTTGGCTTTGGAGCCCAGTAATCCTGGGGGAGCAGAAAGGACATGGAACTCCAAGTCACACGCCCACAGTTCTGGTCTTAGCCCTGCCCTGCCACTCTGAACAGCCTTGGACAGGTCACAGTCCTTTCAAAGGCCTGAAAAACAGAAGCACAGACCAGGGGCTTTGGAAGCCCATCCCAGACTGCTGGTTTGTGGCTCTAAATTTTGTCAGTGAGCTGTGCTCTGAGGCCCCAGAAGGGACTCAACCTCTGTTCCTTCAAACTTCAGGGGTCAGGGGCTTCCCCAGCTGACACCAGGCACCGGGTCCTTGCCATGGCTTAGATGGGTAAGGATACTCTAGAGCAGGGGTCTCCAGCCTTTTGGGCACCAGGGACTGGTTTTATGGAAGACAGTTTTTCTGTAGATGGCAGGGAGTAGGGGGATGGTTTCAGGTTTAATCAAGTGATGGGGAACAGCTATAAATACAGATGAAGCTCCGCTTGCTTCCCATTGCTCACCTTCCTGCTGTGTGGCATGGCCCTGGGATTTGGGACTCCTGCTCTCTATATAGAGGACCCCACCTCTGTCAGATAGGAGGAGGAAAGTACTCCCAAAGTAGATGCTGTACACAAATGCCACATGGCCCTTGGAAGCTCAGGGCAAGGCTGGCAAACCATGGCCCTAGGCCAAATCCTGCCTAATTTTGTATGGCTCATGAGCCAAGAATGTTTTTTTTTACATTTTTTAAGTGGTTGGGGGAAAATATCAAGAGAAGAAAATAATATTTTGTGACACTGAAATGTATTATATAAAAATTGGATTTTAGTGTCCTAGAGTTTTACTGGAATACAAGTATTCTCATTTGTTTACAGGGACAGCATTGCATAGTGGCAGCAGGAGATATTGGCTGTCTGACCTTGTACGGAAAAAGCTTGCTGACCCCTGCTGAAGATAATCATAGTTCTCCCTAGGCCTTACACCAAATCGTTCTGGAATCTCAAGCTAAAAATACCTTCTTTTCATTTAAAAAGAAGTGTTGTCTTTTTCTTCCTAGGTAAGCAATAGGTGTTCATTATGGAAACCTTAGGAGATGCAGCTAAGCAAAGAGGAGCCTTTCCGATTACCCATAATCCTACCACTCAGAGATAACGGCTCTTGCCATTCTGACCTTGCTTTCTGCTTCACGTACAGTGTGTTGGCGACAGCAGCGTGGGTGTGTCTCACACACGTACACATTTCCCTGGTTGCAAGCATCTGCCCTCTTCCCTCCACTGGAGCTGGCCCCATGGGGCACCTTCAACCCGAGGTGCCCGTGGGCTGCTGGACCTGCGCGGTCGGAGCTGGGGATCTGGGAGTCATGGGCACGAGGGTAGTGGTTTCCACCATGGGAGAGGATGAGGTCACCCAGGAAGTGTGCAGAGAGGGGAAGAGCAAAGGGCCAAAGAGGGAACTCCGGGCGGGCCGCTGTTCAGGTAGAGGAAGTGGGGCCACTAGGCGCGGGGAGGAGAAGGACGTGGAGGAGACCCGGGAGGCTGGGTTCACCTGGAGGCCAAGGCTGCAGGGCATGAGGTGTAGGCCTGGGGCACGTGCTCTCGAGCCCCGTGAGGAACCAGAAGGAACCCCTCGAGGGGTCTGAGCCCTAGCTGGTGAGTGGCTCTGGTAAGGGACATTGGGAGAAGCGTGGAATAACTGTGGGCTCTTCAGAGGGTCCCCAGAGGAGACCGGGGAGGCAGCCTGGGCAGGATGGCCATCTGGGGCCAGCGCTGGGGAGGGAGGCCACAGGTAGTGGCCGGAGGGAGGAGACGGCCATCGAGTGGCCAGAGGAGCCTGGTGGCGTTCTTGGGGTGACCTGAAGCTCCTCTTTCAGACCAGCCACTCAAATGGCAACGAGGGAGGCTGGAGAAGAGCGGGCAGGGGTTCCCTTTGGAATGGGGACAGGGTGGCCTGGGCCAGGCAGGGTGGCGCGGGCCAGGCGGGCAGGGGTTCCCTTTGGCATGTGGACGGGGTGGCGCGGGCCAGGCTGGTGGGAATAGCGTATAAATAGGACTACGGTTAAGAGATGCCGGGAACCCTCCCCTCCCCCTCCCTGCTTGGGACACTCACAGGTCCCCAGGGAGGCCGGGGCTCAAGGCCCCTGCAGTTCCGCTGCTAAAGTTGGGCATGGAGAGAAAACCCAAGATGTGACTAGAGATCTGCGGCAGGCCACTAAGAAGGCTTTTGGGATCAGGGTGACTGGAGCTAGAGGGCCACTGAACTTGCTACCCAGCGCTTCTCTTATTTGTCATACAGAGGCCAGTGGGCAGCGGCGTCTGTGTGGAAGTAGGTGGACAGGAAGCAGGTGTGAGCTGTCCTTTTGGGATTTAAGGAGAGACTAAGATGAAGCTGTAGACTTCGGATTTAAAAATGCATATGTAAAGATTTATTTTATTTCAATTGCCTAATAATAATAATTGGGCTGGGATTTAGCTTAGTTGGTAGACTGCTGCTCTGCAGTCTCTGAGGTCCTAAGTTCAATTCCCAGCACCACAAAAATGGGAGAAGGACATGGCAATCCTGAAACAATCAGCCATTGAAAACTCTGTGAGGGTCGCTATGAGTTGGACATGACTCGACAGCACCTAACAACAACAACAACAATAATTGGTCTGCAACCACAGCACCCTGGCATCTGATCCCGCCTGAACTTGGAAGCTAAGCAGGGTCAGGCCTGGTTAGTCCTTGGATGGGAGACCACCTGGGAACACCAAGCGCTGCAGGCTAGGGAGAAGGACCTGGCAACCCACTCCCAAAAAACAATCAGCCATTGAAAACCCTATAAATAGCAGAGAAGCACTGACAATAGTGCTGGGCATGGCACAGTGTCAGGGAGTGTTTTATTCTGTTGTACACAGGGTTGCTATGAGTGGGACCTGGCTCAATGGCACCTAATGACAACAATAATAATTAATGGGATGCAGTATGCTGTTTTGATACATGTATACATTGTATGGCTGGGATTTAGCTCAGTGGGTAGAGCGCCGCTCTGCAGTCTCTGAGGTCCCAAGTTCGATTCCCAGCACCACAAAAATGGGAGAAGGACGTGGCAATCCACTCCCAAGGCAATCCCAAAACAATCAGCCACTGAAAACCCTATGAGGGTCGCTATGAGTCAGACATGACTAGACGGCACACAACAACAACAACATACATTATATAATGATCAAATCAGGGTAATTAGCACATATGTTATCTCGAACATCGTTCTTTGTGGTCAGGAAAACTCAAACTCCTCTCTTCTTAGATATTTTGAAATAAATAACACATTATTGTGAAATGCCTGCAGCCGTAGCCCTGTGGCATCCAATCCTGTCAGATCTCGGAAGCTAAGCAGGGTGGGGCCTGGTCAGTACCTGGATGGGAGACCGCCTGGGAACACCAGAAGCTGTAGGCTTGGGAGAAGGACCTGGCAACCCCCTCCCAAAAAAATCAATCTGCCATTGAAAACCCTATGAACAGCAGAGAAGCACTGACAATAGTGTTTCCACTGTTGTACAGAGGGTCGCTATGAGTCGGATACCGACTCGACGGCACCTAACAACAACAACATTGTGAAATAGTCTCCCTGCCATGCAATAGGACACACAACTTATTCCTCCTACCCTAATTTTGTATCCCTTTGTCCACATTTCCTCTTTTCCCACCTACTTTTTCTCCCCAGCCCCTGGTAACGACTATTCTATTCTCTACTCCTATGAGATCAACGTAGAGTCCACATCTGAATGAGATCATGCTATATTTTTGTCAGGCTTATTTGACTTCACATATAATGTCCTCTGGATCCATCCATGGTACAAACAGCAGGATTTCCTTCTTTTTAATGGCTGAATAGTAATCCGTGTGTATGTATACCGCATTTCTTAAATCCATTCATCAGCTCGTGGCTGCTTAGGTTGTACTGAATCTTGGTTATTGTGACTAATGCTGCTGTGAGCATGGGGGAGAGACATCTCTTTGGCACGCTGGTTTCGGTTCTTTTGGGTATCTTCCCAACAGCAGGATTATTAGATTGCAGACTTTGGGATTTGGAAAACACTGGGTGAGGTGGGTGAGGGTCTGAAAAGAGGGCTGTAAAAGGAACACAGCAGGCCTCCCCAGCAGGGAGGGGAAGCCAGGCTTGGCTGGGAGCTGGAGGTTGAGCGAGTGGAGCCGCGCCTGCCCTGGCCCCGTGTTCCCACCTGTGGTGTGGTCTGGTCTGGTCACACACTGCTTCTCAGGGGAAGTGACCCTGGAGTTGAGCTTGGGAGTGGTTTCACCAAGGGAAAAATTGAGGAAGGACATCCCGGGGCAAGTGGCTGGCATGTTCTATACACCCAGGACCAGAGCTGACAGAGGGCACCTTGTCCCATTCCACCACCTGGAAATCCAGAGCCTCGTCAAAGATTGCAGAACACCCTTAGCTGGATCCTCAAAAAAGGACAAAAAGAAAATCCCAGAAGATGCTATATGTGCCTCTATTCCTCCACACCTAGTAGCCGGGAGACACAGAGTACACGTCAGGACTGATGTGGAGCCTTGCAGAGGGCCAAGAGTGAGGTGGGAGGGGCAGGGGCCCCCGAGTCTGGGTACTACACTTCCCTGGTGGGAGCCTAGGAGGAGGGTCCCAGAGCTCGTGGTCGCCATCCCCATAAGCACTGGGGGGCCCAGTCTGCCCCATGTTGGGTTGGACCCCCTCATTCTGGTTTTCTTCTTTTCCCAGTCCACCCCTTGCTGTGGTGTGGACCTCCCGCTGAGAGCCACACAGACCTCCTTTGGGAGTCACCGCTGGTCAGGAAGCTGCCACCCTTCCTTTCCTACTGTCATGGGGCCGCTTAGTGGCTAGGGGAGAGGGTTAGGGTGCAGCTGAGGCCTCAGTCCAGTTTTCCTATCTTCATTGCCGGTTGACCATTCGTGGTGGGGCAAATCGGGGTTGGGCTCTGGGGCATAATAGTGAGTCAGACACGGCCCCCTTCGTGCACCCAGGCAAACTAGGGAACTGGACAGGTAAACAGCCGCAGCTCAGGGAGGCACGGGCTCTGCCGTGGGAGCATGGAGGCAGGGCCCACATCTGCTCCGGCTGGAGGAGGCCCTGGGGCACATGGAGAACTTCTGGGAAGAAGTCGTGTGTGTCATGAGCCCCAAGCATGAGTGACGCTCTGCCGCCTTCCCCAGTCTCTTGCCCACTTGCGTTGGGCACCAGTTCCTCTGGGCTCAGCTCCTTCTGCGACCGAAGAGAATTGAGGAGCGGGACAGCGCCAGAGTCCAGTACTGGAGGCTTGGCAGCCCAGGCTTGCTGTAGGGTGCCCAGGGGGATGGCAGGGCGAGGCTAAGACTGGAGCTGGCCTTGCAGGGAGAAGGCAAACCTGGAAGCAATTCCTGGCCTGCCTGCACATGGGAGGGAGGGAGGGAGGGAGGGACGGCACCAACATCTATAGCCCATGGCGGTGTGTGCCGGAGCTGGAAGGGGACTAACAGGCGGTCTCTGCCCTTGGGAGGGCTAATGTTTCTGTGTCTGGAAGAAAGAGGCTTCAGGTCTCTGTGGTCCAGAGGCTCAGTGGCCTGTCTGGTCCAGTCGCTGACCCCCTGCTGGGTCTTGCACCATGTGCACAGTGCCAGGAAGGCAAACATGACCGAGGACTGTACTTGCCCGAAGGATGTCAGGCTGTGCGCCGTCCGCTAGGGATTACGCAACGTTGCCTTGAGGAAGGAGGTGTGGTCATGCACGGCTTCCCAGGGGAAGTGACCCTGGAGTCGAGTTTGGGAGTGGTTTTACCAACGGGAAAATTGAGGAAGGACAGCCCGGGCCAGCTGGGTGGCCTGTGAAAAGCCACGGGGCATCTGAGGGCGCTTTTTCCTGGGAATGCCAAGTATGGTCAATCAAACTGGACCGTCCAGGGAGTGGCGAGAGCTGACACTCAGGAGGACAGGGGTCCAAACAGGAGAGGCCTGGTTTGCTGGCCCAGGGGCTGGCCTTTTCCTGAGGGCAGTGTTAGCTTTGAAGGGTTTTATTTGTTGTTTGTTTGTTTGTCATACATGCTTGAGACAAGATCTTGCAATGTAGCCAGACTGGCCTCGAACTCCCTGTGTAGTCCAGGCTGGCCTCAAATTCATGATCCTCCTTCCTCAGCCTCCCCACGTGCTGGGATTACAGGTGTGGGTCATTATGCCTGGCTGGCTTTGAAGGCTTTTAAACCCGGGCAGGATATCACCAGAAAGTAGCTGAAAAAGTTTAAGCCTGGTAGCCCATAGCAGTTGGGGTGGAGGTTAGGTATTATCAGACAGGGAAACTGAGGCCCGGGGGTCTCCCCAGGTCACAGTGGGAATTAGGAGTTCGTCCATGGCACCAAAGGTGGAGAGTTTTGGAGAGCAGGGCATGTGGCCATCGAGGTCAGGTCTCTCTGGTCCGAGCGGGACACGAGGCACAGGCCTGCTGAGCTATGTCCCAGCACCGAAAACAAACACCCACCCACCACAGGACCCAGTGGCGTGTTGGCCCGAGGAGGGGCGACCCCGAACCCCAGACACTTCACCTCCTGACCTGCCTTCCCAAGGGTTGCCCAGCCTGCACCCAGAGGCCCCCGCTGCTTCCTGCGTTCCAAACGGAGGCTGTGGGAATGTTCTCTGCGTCCAGTCCCTGTCCGCAGCCTCGGGTGCTTGGCAGGGTGACTGCAGGCTGTCTGTCCTCCTCAGCTCTGGCCACCCCGAAGGCTCCAGGCCCACAGCCTCTTATCCCAGCTGGGGCAGAGGGAGGTCAGTGAGGAGGAGACTCCCAGAAATGTGTCTCCTGCTGCCGCGGAAGCTCTGGGCAGGGGGTGTGGGTGTGGGTGTGGGTGTGAGAGAGAGAAGAGAGAGACAGACAGACAGAGACAGAAATAGAGAGAGAGACAGAGAGAGAGAGAGAAATAGAGAGACAGAGAGGCAGACAGACAGACAAAGACAGACAGAGAGACACACAGAGAGAGACAGATAGAGACAGAGACAGATAGAGAGAGAGACAGAGGCAGACAGAAACACAGAGAGACAGAGAGAGAGAGAGAGAGAGAGAGAGACAGACAGACAGACAGACAGACAGACAGACAGACAGAGACAGAGAGAGGCCAGCTTCCCTGGGGCTCATCCAACTGGTCGGAGCAGGGTCCGTGAGAGGCAGAGGGGGAGGTGGTGTCTGTAGGCGCCCTGTGCACAGCTGTCCCTGACAGAGGGGATGTCTGAGGTCCAGCTCATGACATCTGCAAACTGGATCAGCTGTCGCCTCCAGTTCTTTGAAACTCACGCAAGGCCCACAGGGGCTGAATGAGCAAGATGGGGGCAGGGAGCAAGAGGGTAGCATGAGGATCCTGGCGGGTGGACAGCATTTGGGACTGGGGCTCAGGCCCACTGGGCATCAGAAAGTGGGAGATTGCCAGTTCTATCCTTCACCCCGTGTGCCTGGGCCCAGAGACACTGAGACCAAAGTAGAACAAAGCACGGTAAAAAAGGGTACTGTGGAAGGAAGTACCTAACTTGTGCCTGGAACACAGTAGGAACAACATTGTTGCAGTCACTGTGTTGATCTATCTAGTGCGGGGTCTTCCTTTTTTTCATTGACCTGCCACTCTCCCAAACATGATGCTCTTCTCTAGGGATCAGTCCCTCCTGATATGTCCAAAATACATAGGACGCAGTTGAACCATCCTTGCTTCCAAGGAGCACTCTGGTTGCGCTTCTTCCAAGGACAGATCTGTTGGTTCTTTTGGCAGTCCATGGCATGTAGTAGGTGTTCAATAAATAAATAATTGTTGAATGACCAAATGAACTGAGGCTGGGAGGGATTGTCATTTCATTGCTGTCACACATAGCCCTGCTAGCTATGTGCCCAGAATCTGACCTGGACTTGTCTGGCTACTGATGCAGAGGGAAAAGAAGACCCAGAGTTGCCTAGGCGGCGGGGAGGGGACAAGACTGGAAAGGGCCCCCGTTGGGAGAAGAAAGGAGCCATGAGGTCACAGTTGTGCACTGGACAACAGCCAGGAAGTTGCTGCACGATTTTGTGCAAGTCCGTCCCCCTCCCAGAGCCCCCGCGTCCCCATTGGCAAGGGACAGGAAGCGCCTTCCCCTGCTGGCCTCCTGGACTCTGGCCCTTTCTTGCAGGTGCACAGGGCTCTGGAAAGTGCTCCCTTTCCTCTGGCCTGGTTCCTCCTTCCTCCTCCTGTGCCACAGGCTCCGCTGGCACTATCAGGAAGTGCTGAGCAGCTGGTGTGTGCCCTGGAGGAAGTGACGGAGCTGGACCTGCCTGGGCAGGGCAGCAGGAGCCTGACTGGCGGGGGTCGGCCTGCCACCTGCAGCTCCATAGGCCTCTGCTGCTGCGACCCCCTCCATGTCCGTCTGCCGGGCGTCGCTCCTGAACCCCATCGCCTTCTTCCCCTGGCACCGGTCGTACGGGACAGCCCCAGCTGGCGCCCCGGCTTGGGGACAAAGGCCACACTGTGTCTGGCCCCAGGCTGGCCTCGGGCTGGGTCACACTGAGCCTTTCTGTCCCCACGTGGGGGTGAGGGGCAGACAGCACCAAGGTGACCAAGGCCTTTTTCCCGTCTCCCTCCCCCCTCGGTCCCCAAATCTGAGGAGCTGATTCTCCCAGGAGAAAAGTGACAGGCGCATCTTGTGTCTTGAACTGGGGAACAACTGACCATTCACTGCCCCAATGGCCCCGTCACACCCAAGACCCTGCCCCGTTCAATGCCCTGATTGTCCCCAGCAGAGAGAGGCCTTTGCGCTCTGCTCTGGTCACCACCCCCACTGCCTCCTGCTCTGTCACCATCAGGAAGTGCATCCCAGCGTCTGCCCGCCATCCCTCCACCACAGGGACAGCCACTTCCTCTTGGTGTCTTCTCCAGCCAGTGGAGAGCAGCTGGTCCCAGCCCGCCACATCCCTTCTGCTCCAGTCCGCTGCTCCCCACACCTCGCTCACCCTCCTGCCTCCCTGTCCCGTCCTCCACCCACCCCAGCCTGAGCTGGCGGCTCTTTGCTCCTAACTAACCCTTGGGGACAGCAGATCCTATTCAGCCTTGGTTTTCCTTTGTCCTGCAGAAATTGGGGGCCTCCTTCCCAGTGTTTAAAACCCTGTTTGTGCTCTTTATTGGGTAATTTCTTAATTATAGCTCCAGATGCTGTATATCCTTTTTGATCCGTTTTCCTTTATACAAGTATTCTCTGACATAATTTCCTAAAAAGAAAACCCTGCCGAGGATCGAAAGTTCGAGACCAGAGGCAGTCTGCGTAATTTAGCGAGACCCTGTCTCAAGAAGTAAAAAAATGGGCTGGGGGTACAGCTCAGTGGTCCAGCACTTGCAGAGCATGCAAGCGCGAGGTCCTGGGTTCAACCCCCAGTACCCCCCCCCCCCAAAAAAAGGAAGACCCTGCCCAGGTGTGCAGACTTAAATATCAACACAGGAAGAAGGGGCCCTGAAGATTGTAATGAGCTTCTCCCCTCAGCCCCCCCAAGCTGGAGACAGGGTGTGAGATTTATGGCAGCTACTAGTAGATTCCTGAGCCACGAACCCAACATGCCATCCCATAAATCCCGGGCTGCAGAATGGTTTTATGGTGAAGCCCTGTTTTTAGAAAGAGTTGTGGCTGGTCCCTCCTGGCAGAGCTCAGGGCTCTGAGAGCCAAGTGCCTGCCACCACCACCCCCTAGCATGACCATGACAGAGCATAGAGAAGCCTCCTCCTGGGGCAGAGTCAGTTCCTTTGCTGTGGGGCTCCTGCTCCACTGGGCCTGGCCCCTCCCCATCTCTAAGGATCCACCCACCTGGAGGGCAGGCTGGACACCTAGGTGGATATTCAGCCCTTACCTGCCCCCCAGGTGCTTCCCCACCATGGCTCCAAGCGTGGATCATGGGAGATGCTGCTTCCAAATGCATCTTCTATAGGGCGCAGTGGGTGCACACTTGTAATCCCAGCACTCGAGAGGCTGAGGCAGAGCCGGGCGCGGTGGCGCACGCCTGTAATCCCAGCGGTTTGGGAGGCGGAGGCAGGAGGATTGCAAGTTCGAGACCAGAGGCAGTCTGCATCATTTGGTGAGACCCTGTCTCAAAAAGTAAAAAAATGGGCTGGGGGTGCAGCTCAGTGGTCCAGCACTTGCAAAGCATGCAAGCGCAAGGCCCTGGGTTCAACCCCCAGTACTGCAGAAAAAGAGGGGAAAAAAACCAAAACTTCCTCCCTGAGCATGCTCAATGCCTAGGGTCTCAGAGGTACAGTTCCAGAATCTGAGGATGACATCCAGGAATTTGAATTTTTTTGCATTGCTCCCTGGTGATGCTAACGGTCAGCCAACTGTGAGAGCAATGGATCTGTACAAGGGCGACATCTCCACTCTCCTGTCTTGGAAATGAGAGTCAGCATGGAGGGTGTGCGTGAGGCTTGTCACTGGGACCCATCCTGCTTTGCCACCATCATGAAGCCCTCCTGGGGTCCCCTCAGGCTGGATGCTGCACACAGGGCGCCAGGCAGGAGCTTCCTGTCTGAGAGTCTTGCAGACGGTGTCCTGACATCATGCAGAGCCACGGGCCATGGCTGAGTCTGGCTGCAGGAACCAGGTTAGGGATGGGAAACGAGGGGTGTGCCAGGCGGGCTGGCAAGGAAGCTGGGTGAAGAAGAGTCTCAGGTACCTTCTTGTCCTGGTGGCTTCCCCGGCCCCTGAGTTCCTTGAGAACAGGGACCTCTCTTTAGTCACCTCTGTAACCCCGGTGCCTAGCACCGTGCAGCACACAGCAGGTGCTCAGGCCATGATGCATTGCGCTGGACGGAGTCAGACTTCGGGCCCAGCAGCCATGGGCTCGGCTGCTCTTCTGCTCTAAGAGGCCCCAGCCTGGGCTCAGGAGAGCAGGGAGGTCACGACTGAGCGGTGCTGGCTGCAGCCAGGAGCGTGCACTGCCAGGGAGGGGACCCTTCCCCGCTGGCTGGGGACAGAAGAATGCAATTGCTAAGCAAAGCAAACATGTTCCCGACCCATAATCCCTTAAACCAGGAGGATCCGGGAGGGGCCTGGTTGCCTTGGCAACTAGATGCTGGCCAGTGGCAGGACCAAGCATCCTCCAGGAATGGGCTGTGCCGCAGCGGGTGGACCTCGAGGGGTGTGCAGGGGGCCCTCCCCTCCCAGAGCTGGCCTGGTGCCTTGTGTGTGTGTGTGTGTTGGGGGGCTTTGTACGACATCTTGGTCCCCATGGGCCCAGCGCAGTGCTAGGCAGTGCTGAGCAGGAAGAGAGAGGTTATGAAACCGTGGGGGGTGGGGCGGAACGACCCCACCCTGGGTTTTCAGAGCCTATGGGAAGCAGCAGCTGCCAAGTGCCATTGGAAGGTTAGTGTGCAAGGGCACTGGGAGCTGAGCTGGGGAGGGAGGGGCCCTGGGGGTGAGCAGAGCAGCCCCCCCACTCATTGAGTTCCCAGCAGAGGACTCTGGTGTGGGCAGGGCCAGCATCTCAGGCCTGCCCCGCCCCAGGGCTGTCTGTTTCTGGGACAAGAACTTCCCCTGCTCCTGACCTCCATATTTTAGCTGGCCAGGCCATAGAGCTGGGCCAGTTCCCGCCTCCTCTTACTCTCCTTTCTGGGATCCTGGGGGTGCAGGACAAGCCAGAAAGGGGACCTTCCCGTGTCAGGGTCAAGGTGAAATGGAGTTTAGACCAGTTAGTCTTCTAAGGGGACTGGGATTTAGCTCAGTTGGTAGAGCGCCCCTCTGCAGTTTCTGAGGTCCGGAGTTCAATTCCCAGCACCTCGAAAATGGGAGAAGGACGCAAAAATGGGAGAAGGATGTGGCAATCCACTCCCAAGGAAATCCTGAAACAATCAGCCATTGAAAACCCTCTGAGGGTTGCTATGAGTCGGACACAACTCCACGGCACCTAACAACAAGTGTTCTAAGGCTGTGGCCATGCCCATGAGCAGATCACCAGCGTCAGTCAGTCAGGCTCCCTGGCTCTGGGCACATTCAGTCTCTTACAGGTGTCAAAGAGCTGCGGGCCTGAGGCTCACCTAGTCTAGTGCCCCAGCTGTCCCCCAGGAACTCTGCAGACCGTCGGCAGCTAAAGGGTTCAGGTCTGGCAGGAGGTCCTCAGGATGCTTCTGTGCGTCCTACCCACGCCTATCCTCAGGTCCCTGCTGTCCAGTTGATGGTGTTGTGACCATCGCCCGTCCTCAGGTCCCTGCTGTCCAACTGATGCCAATGTGACCATCGCCCATGGGTGTGGGGCTGGGAGTCCATGGGGGGTAGAAGAAGTTGCTTGTCTGCCCGTGGAGAGCCCAGACTCTGGTTAGGGAGCCCCAGGCTGCTATGTGAGGGCAGTGGGCCCGACAGGAAGCGTGCCCCTGTCTCATCTCTGGTGTAGACCTGGACCCCTTGCCTTGCCCTCCTCGCCGCCCCCACCCCAGGACCCTGCCGCTGGCCCCTGCCGATCATGAACAAGATGAAGAACTTCAAGCGCCGGTTCTCCCTGTCAGTGCCGCGCACGGAGACCATCGAGGAGTCCCTGGCCGAATTCACCGAGCAGTTCAACCAGCTGCACAACCGGAGGAACGAGGGTGAGGGTCAGGCCGCCCCACCCGCCCGCCCCGACCTGCCCTCCTCCCCCTGCCGCGCAGTGGCAGGCAGGGCCCTGACACCTGTCCCTCGCAGGCCTGCAGCTCGGTCCTCTGGGCAGAGACGCCCCGCCGGAGCCCAGCACCTTCTCCCCCACCGACGGCGGGGAGGAGCTTGGACACCTGTCCCCTGGCATGCAGTACCGGCGACGGCACAGCCAGCGGCGCTTCTCTATGGAGGTGCGCGCCCCTTCCCGACTCCGAGGGATGCATCCACAGATGTCTGCCCGGGAGGGTCGTTGCCTTGGAGCCAGGCATCATCATGGGTTCAAATCCTAGCTCTGCTATTAATTAGCACTGCGACTTGGAGCAAGCCACTCATCTTCTGTGTATCATAGTCTCCTTGTCTCCAAAATGGTGATCGTGACAATTAAATGAGCTAATATATATCACAAACTTAGAACATTCTGGGAACGTAGCAGAGTCTACTCAGCTTCTTTTTTTTTTTTTTTTTTTGTGGTACTTGGTGTTGAACTCAGGGCCTCACACTTGCATGCTTTGCAAGTGCTGGACCACTGAGCTGCACCCCCAGCCCATTTTTTTACTTTTTGAGACAGGGTCTCGCTAAGTTACGCAGACTGCCTCTGGTCTCGAACTTGCGATCCTCCTGCCTCTGCCTCCCTAGCTGCTGGGATTACAGGCGTGTGCCACCGTGCCCGGCCAACCCACTCATCTTCTGTGTACCACAGTCTCCTTCCCCCCAAAATGGTCATCGTGACGATTAAATAAGCTAGTATATGCCACGCGCTTAGAACATTCTGGGAACATAGCAAAGCTTGACTATCGTTCTTATGACCCACGTACAGGTGCCAGGTATAAGACAAATATGCTTTACAGAATGACAGCATCTGAGGGCATGAGATTTATGTTTTATAGACTGTAATACTGTGGCTCAGAGAGGGGAAGGGACTTCCTAAGGTCACCCAGCAACCCCTGGCTGATTACATATGTCTCTGAGTACACCTAAGAAGCAGCTGTGAGCCTGGGGTCCCAGCCTGTACTTTGGCCCTGTTGTGGCTGCTCTATAAGGGAAGCTAGGCTCAGAGTTAGGGATTAGAGGCCCCACAGGCTGAGCTACCCCTGGAGCCAATGTGGTGTCCCCATCTCGTCCCTGTCACTGCAGGACATTAGCAAGAGGCTTTCTCTGCCCATGGATATCCGCCTGCCCCAGGAATTCCTACAGAAACTACAGCTGGAGAACCCAGACCTGCCCAAGCCACTCAGCCGCATGTCCCGCCGTGCCTCCCTGGTGAGTCCCAAGAGGGTCAGAGGTCAAGAGGGTGAAACACTCTGTCCCCAGCATGGGCATTAACCGTCCTGGTTTAGCCTGTCCAGAAGATGGTAGTGGTTTTCAGAAAGATTCCTGGGCCTCTGGCGCCACCTGCTGGCCACATTGCAATAGCTCATCCCTCCCAGGTGGACATCCTTACCCTGTGGGCCTAACCACTGGAGCTAAATTCTAATCCCTCCTGGGCATCAGGCTCTCCATGGGTTAAGACCAAGAGGCCACCTGATATGTGCTTCCAGTCCTAGCTTCCTGTCAGATTTGTTGGGAACATCTTACAAAACCCATCCTCTTAGCCCCCATCCCAGATATCTGCAGAATCAGCCTCTCTATGGGAGGACATGGCATTCCACTCCCAAAGCAATTCTGGAACAATCAGCTATTGAAAATCCTACAAGAGTCCCTATGAGTCAGACAGGCCTGGGATTTAGCTCAGTTGGTAGAGCATTGCTCTGTAGTCTCTGAGGTCCCAAGTTCGATTCCCAGGACCCCCAAAATGGGAAAAGGACATGGCAATCCACTCTTGAGGCAATCTTGAAACAATTAGCCATTGAAAACCCTTTAAGGGTCACTATGAGTCAGACAGGGCTGGGATTTAGCTCAGTGGGTAGAGCGCTGCGCTGCAGTCTCTGAGGCCCCGAGTTCAATTCCCAGCACCGCAAAAATGGGAGAAGGGCCTGGCAATCCACTCCCAAGGCAATCCTGAAGCACTCAGCCATTGAAAACCCTATGAGGGTCTCTCGAAGGCACCTAACAACAACGAGTCAGACATGACTCCAAGGCATATAACAACAACAACAATGAGTCAGACATGACTGGACAGTGCCTAACAACAGCAGCAGCAGAGTCTTTGGACAGGAGGTGTGAGCAAGGATCTCACCTGTTAAGAGCTGGGTACAAAGCTGGGCGTGGTGGCGCACGCGTGTAATCCCAGTGACTCCAGAGGCAGGGACCGGGGAATCGCAGGTTCAAGGCCAGAGGCAGTCTGTGTAATTTAGCGAGACCCTGTCTCAAGTTAAAATTTTTTTAGAAGGGGGCTGGCTGTGCAGTTCAGTGGTGGGGTGCTTGCAAAATATGCGCAAATCCCTGGATGCAACCTTCGGTACACACACACACACACACAGCACCAAAACAAAAAAATAAGAGAGTACAGGCTGGGGTTACGCTGCGGTGGTAGTGTGCTTTTCTAGCAGGTGCAAGGCCTTAGGTTTGATCCCAAGCACTGGGGGGTGCTAAGAGTTGGCTCTACCTCTGCTAGCAGTGTCCTGACGAGAGGCACTGCCCGGGATGCGGGTTTTCAGCTGGACACTTGCACAATAGAGAAAAAGACCCGGCCTGCCCTGGAAGAGCTAGGAATCTGCAAGACAGAGCCAGACGGGAACGAGGCAGGCAGTGACCCCGTCTGCTGCAGCCTTGGCCTCCGTGCCCCTGATGGTCACAAGAGGAGAAGCCTCCATGTCCAGTGGCCCCTCTGTTCTCACAGGGATGAGGGAAAAGGAGAAGGGGAAAGATTTGAGGCTGTCCTCACCCCTTCTAGCCTCAGTTGTTCTCTCTACCTGATGGGAGTCTCATTCCCATGCCTCCCAGAAGCTGAGGAGGCGGGGGGGGGGGGCTTGGGTGTGACTTGGATCTCAGGGGACCTGTGTCTCCCTCACAGTCAGACATCGGCTTCGGGAAACTGGAAACGTACGTGAAACTGGACAAACTGGGGGAGGTAAGAGGCCCTTGGGGTCTTCTCGCAGCCAGGCAGGGTGGTTTGGGCCCTGACCTGCGCTCTCTCGGCCCCTGCCCCAGAGAGGTGGGCGATCTTGACTAGGAGGCCTGGCAGCTGTGTGATGGGCCTGGGTCCTGAACGAGGGAATGAGGATGGAATTGCGGGCTCTGGGCATAATCTAGTCTTTTTTTTTTTTTCACCCTGCAAGTACTTCCTGCCTGGATTTGAATCCTAAGCCCACCACTTACTAGCTCTGTGACCCTGGGCAAGTTACGTGACCTCCCTCTGTGCCTCTGTCTCTTCCTCTGGCAATGCCGATAGGAATTGTTCTGTCTCCTGGGGTTGCTGTGGGGACTGAATAAGTTACTATAATAAGCTGACCGCAGGACCCAGACAATGCTTGGCCCCAGGCAAGGGCTGTGTCACTAAGCTATTTATGAAGCACCATGTCTTAGAGGCCTGGGGTGGCCGGCGAAGGCCGTGGTCCCTCGAGGAGGCCGTCCCAGCGCCATCTACGAACGAGGCTGGCATTGTAATAACAGGGGGCTCAGCCTGCTGAGGGTAGAGGAAGGGGTGGTCCGCTCTGACCAGGCCGCTGTGAGGGGTCCCCTCAGAGGAAGCGGGCTGTGGGGGAAACAGAATTGCAGTGGAGGAGGAGGGAGACAGCACCCAAGCTGAGGTCCGGGTCCAAGTGGAGGCACAAGAGGAGGGCGAGGGATGCAGGTGGTGGGAGCCAGACGTGCCTGGGGCTGACGGGGGCGCCGTCCATCCCAGGGCACCTATGCCACGGTCTTCAAGGGGCGCAGCAAACTGACAGAGAACCTGGTGGCCCTGAAGGAGATCCGGCTGGAGCACGAGGAGGGGGCGCCTTGCACGGCCATCCGAGAGGGTACCGCGACCGCCCCCACACACCCTGGGGATTCTGGGAGAGGCGCTCAGTGGCCTGGGCACGAGGGGCGCCCGGAGTGGTGGGTTGCTGCCGATCCCAGAAAGAGAGGGGGCGAGGGGTCTGTGGGCCAGGGACCCAGGCAGGCCTGTCCCCCCAGTGTCTCTGTTGAAAAACCTGAAGCACGCCAATATCGTGACCCTGCACGACCTCATCCACACGGACCGGTCCCTCACCCTGGTGTTCGAGTACCTGGTGAGCTGGGCTGGGACCCGCAGCGCCTCTCTCTCTCTCTCTCTCTCTCTCTCTCTCTCTCCTCTCTCTCTCTCTCTCTCTCTCTGTCTCTCTCTCTCTCTCTCTCTCTCTCTCTCTCTGTCTCTCTCTTGTGGCGGGGTGAAGGGGGGTAAGGAAGAGGGGGGATGAGGGGCCTGGAAGGGTGGAGACGGGGGTGGCTCAGGCTCTCAATGTGCCTGTGCAAGAGTGGGCGTGGCCCTGCCCGCGGAGGGGCTTCCTGTCGGCCTGGGTCTGGTTCCCTGGCCAGGCAAGGCTGAGCCGGGCTGTGTGTTCCAGGACAGTGACCTGAAGCAGTATCTGGACCACTGTGGAAGCCTCATGAGCATGCACAATGTCAAGGTAGGGTCTCGGAGGCAGGGCCCACTCGCCCTGCCGGCCTCCCATCCGGAAGCCGGGGTGCGACCTCACTCTCGCCACCAGGGCTCCTGTGGCTACCCTTGCTCAGAGCTTCAAATGCAGGGAGGCAGGAAAGGGCCCTGGCGATCAGCGAGCCCGGGAGCAGGGCCAGCCCCGTAGCACAGGAACACAGACACACCCTTGGCCTCTTTCTAACTGTGGATAGAAACCCCTCTTGCTCTGGGCGTCCGTTTCCCCACCTGCCTAATGGGAGCATGCGCTCCCTGCCAGAATGAAGGGGCGTCCTGGAAGCTCGGAGGGAGGGGTGACTTCCGGTGTTTGTTGCAGAACCAAGCGCATAACCGGGTGTGATGGTGCACACCTGTAATCCCGGCACTTGGGAGGCTGAGGCAGGAGGATCAATGCAAGTTTGAGCCCAGCTGGGCCTCCACAGTGAAACTGTCTCAAAAAACAAACAAACAAACAAAAACCCAGAACCACGTGCGCATACGTCCCCCACAGGGGGCTCCTGACCCTCTGGGCGCCACCTGCCACTGGGAACCTCCCCAGCCTCCTCTCTTCCTCTGCCTCCTCTGCAATCCTGGGCCTCCCCTCCACATGGGGGCCCAGGGAGGGTTGCAGGGTGGATAGCAGAGCCAGACAGCCTTTCCAGGGAACTTGGGCTGACACCTCAGGTAGCCTTGGCCCTGCTTCTCAGCGCATCCCTCCATTCTCCACAGTCTTGTTCAGGGAGGCCGCCCCTGCTTGGCCACGCCCCCAGGTAGTCTTGGCCACGCCTCCCTCCCGGCCCCTCGGTTCTACGCAGTCTCGCTCAGGGAGGCCGCTCCTGCTCAGCCACGCCCCGAGGTCCCTGCCGTTCCCGTCCCAGCCTGGTTGCCGCGGCGTTCGGTCCCCCAGGTGCGACATGCTCCCACCTTCTACTTCCCCTTTCTCTTCTCTGCTCCCCAGATTTTCCTGTTCCAGCTGCTCCGGGGCTTGGCCTACTGCCACCGCCGCAAGATCCTGCACCGCGACCTGAAGCCCCAAAACCTGCTCATCAACGAGAGGGGCGAGCTGAAGCTGGCCGACTTCGGTGAGGCCGCGGTCAGGGTGGGGGTCTGATTCCTCCAGGGCGCTCAGCCTCCTAGCGCTGTGGGTGCCATGTGGGCGGGGTTAGCCGCTGAGCCAGCAGCACCTGTGAGCAGAGGTTCAGTGACACGTCTGTCCCTAGGGCTGGCCCGGGCCAAGTCAGTGCCTACAAAGACCTACTCCAATGAGGTGGTAACCCTGTGGTACAGGCCCCCCGATGTGCTCCTGGGATCCACAGAGTACTCCACCCCCATTGATATGTGGTGAGTGAGCCCGGGCCGGGAGATCAAGAGGGCCTGTCCACCCTCTTAGACTCTGGGAATAGCCACCTGACCTCCTTGCTGCGCTGCTATTAAAAAATTATATCTGATGGCTGGAGATGTAGTTCAGGGTTAAAGCACTTGCCTAGCAGGTGCGAGGCCCCGGGTCCAATCCTCAGTACCACTAAAAAACAAACGAAAAATCTGAAATGCATCAGGGTTTCCCCAGCTTATAAAATAGTCCAAGGCTGCGCTTCTGAGGTGCTCCCCCAGGCATCTGCAGAGGTTACCAGAGGGTGCAGGAGGCCCTTTGTAAATACAATCACTCTTCCCCAAACATGGGTCCTAATGAGAATTTTGGAAGGGATCCTCAAAGTAGAGTAGACCTTAATGACAGGGACTGAGTAAAGCCCCCGGGACCTCCTTTTGCTGATGTGGCACAACTCAAAATGAGAAGAAACAGTGGTTGCAACAGTAGGCTCAAACATAAAAAGATCGTGTGCATGGCACAGGGTCGGGGAGTGTTTCGTTCTGTTGTACTTAGGATTGGTATGAGTCAGACCCGACTCGACAGCACTTAACAACAACAAACATTATTTTTACGTTAAAGTTAACAAGCGTATGATTTGATGTAAAATGCAAGCCAGCCCCAATTTAAAGCTAAGCACATAGGTTTCTGCTGAATGGCGGGTGCCCCAGGAGAATGGGTGCTTCTCAGAGAATTGCCACCTGGGCAATGCAGACCCCCGCCTGGCAGAGTGAAGGGGAGAGATCACACATTCTAGGGTCCAGCAATCCCCAGAGAGGAGCTGGAGGGGAGGGGTCTGGCTAGTTGCAGGAACTTCCACTGCCCTGCACCGCCCCACCAGCCTACCTGTGGCAGGGCGGCCGCCCCTTCCGGACATCACTCTGCCCCTTGCTCCCACAGGGGCGTTGGCTGCATCCACTACGAGATGGCCACAGGGAGACCCCTCTTCCCTGGCTCCACGGTCAAAGAGGAGCTGCACCTCATCTTCCGCCTCCTCGGTCAGTCCCCTGCCGCATCCTCCCTCTCGCCACCAGGGGGCACCAGAACTGCGCGCGGAAGGACATGGGCGGGGCGGCTCAGGAATCTCACAGGGCGGGACCTCGTGGCTTCGCTTATTCTTAGCTCTTTGCGCTATAGCGGCCTCAGCCCGTCACTCGTGCCTACCATCCCTTCTCGTCTCCCCAGGGACCCCTACGGAAGAGACTTGGCCCGGAGTGACTTCGCTGTCCGAGTTCCGAGCCTACAACTTCCCTCGCTACCTCCGGCAGCCCTTGCTCAGCCACGCCCCCAGGTAGCCTTTGCCCCGCCCCCTACTCCACCCCTCCGTTCGGGGACACCGCCCCTTCTCGGCCACGCCCCCGTGTAACCTTGGCCACGCCTATCACCCCACCCCTCTGTTTTCCACAATCTCATGCAGGGAGGTGCCCCTGCTCAGTCACGCCCCCAAGTATCCTTGGCCCCGCCTCCCTCCCCTTCCCTCCATTCTCCACAAGCCCACTCTGGGAGGCCACCCGCTCTCAGCCACACCCCCAGGTACTCTTGGTCCCGCCTCTCTCCCCGCTCCTCCTTTCTCCGCAATCTTGCTCAGGGAGGCCGCCCTCCCCAACCCTCCCAGGCAAAGGCTGTGACTTCTTGCAGGTTGGATACCGACGGCATTAACCTCCTGACCAGCCTTCTTCTGGTGAGTGTGCTCCCAGCCTGCCCAAGGAGAGGCAGCCAGAGAGAGCCAAGCCCCACGACCCCGCCCCGCCCTGCACCCCAACTTCTGGGACTCATGTGCTCAAAGACTGCGACATCTGCCCTGCACTGTGTCCCCAAAGCACCAAAGGAATGCTGATCTCCATGGCAGCCTTTGGGATCTACGTTTTGCACCCAAGGCTCAGTTCAGACCCACTTAGTAACTGGGTAACTATGGGTCTGTTCCAGAGGACTTGTCTGTGTGTCCGTTTTCTCCCACTGCATGTTAGTTGTTGTTGTTAGGTGCCGTCGAGTCGGTATCCGACTCATAGCGACCCTCATAGGGTTTTCAATGGCAGAATGTTTCGGGATTGCCTTGGCAGTGGATTGCCAGGTCCTTCTCCCATTTTTGCGGTGCTGGGAATTGAGCTCGGGACATCAGAGACTGCAGCGCAGCGTTCTACCAACTGAGCTAAATCCCATCGCTTCTCCCGCTGCAAGGTGGAATTAATAACTCGTACTTTGTAGGATGGCCGCAAGGATGTGCTGTAGATAATACTGGGCTGAGGTTGTGGACTGCCCCGCGTGGTGCCTGTCTTCAACCAAGTGAATGCTAAAGAGCAGTTATTGACATTACCTGTTTTGGCTCACCCCCAGGTGACCATCACCGATGCCTTAGCATCTGTGTTTCCATTTCAGAGGCGCCACTCCCCAGAAGTCCCCTTTCTGGTCTCCTCTCGCAGTGGGAGTCTGAGGCCCCAGGTGGCCTGAGGGTTGGGTCAGGTGGGGACCAGCTGCTGACCCCAGCAGCTTCTCAGGAAACCTCAGGCCCCTCCCACCTTGGCCATCCAACTTAACATGGGGTCGCACTGTCCAGAAGGGTCCATGGCCCCTAGCCAGGGCCCAATAAGCCACACTGTGCCTTTCAGTATGAATCCAAGAGTCGCATGTCAGCAGAGGCGGCCCTCAGGCACCCCTACTTCCGGTCTCTGGGAGACAGCGTGCACCAGCTGGAGGACAGTGAGTGTCTGAGGGGCAAGGGCCACCCCAGCAGGTGTGGGAGGGAGAGCTGGGACAAACAGGCAGAAGGCCGTGTCCAACTGAGCGGCCTCGGGCAGGTGGCTGTCCCTCCGGGGTTCTCATTCGGAGCTCAGGAAGCAGACACGGATCTGGAACAGTGGGTCCTCCCAGGCCAGCCCTGACTGAAGGTCTCCCCAGCTCTGTGCGCTCAACGGGAGAAGGGGTGGCAGATCCAAGAGCTGGAGGCTCCACTTAGCCCCCCACCCCACCCTTCTTCCCTCCTCCAGCTGCCTCCATCTTCTCCCTGAAGGAGATCCAGCTACAGAAGGACCCAGGCTACTGGGGCTTGGCCTTCCAGCAGCCAGGTAGGGCCCACCCCGTCACTGCCCTGAAGGAGAACGCCAGCCCCCCGCCCAGGAGGCTCCCTCTAGAGAAGCCGAGATGAGTCCCGCAGCCCACCCCTGTCATGGGGAGTCAGTGTGCTGCCCCACTTCCCTTCTGGGGATTTCTCTCACGCACACCACCCCGCCCCCACCCAGACCCAGCACTGCCTTGATGGTAACCCTGGCAAAGGTACATGGAGTCTCCGGTGGGGTGCATTCTCGCGGCTACTCTGAGCTCTCAGCCGGTCTTTATGCTGGGAGAACTTAACACCTTGTCCCTAACACAGCGCATGACCTTGGCTCTGGCAAATGATTTTCAGCCATTATCTCATTTAGTGGGAGAAGGACCTGGCAACCCACTCCCAAAAATCAATCTGCCATTGAAAACCCTATGAGCAGCAGAGAAGCACTGACAACAGTGTTTCGCCTGTTGTATGTAGGGTCGCTATGAGTCGGATACCGACTGGATGGCACCTAACAACAACAACATCTCATTTAATCCTTAAAACACCCCGTGAAGTCGGTACCATGAATGTCCCCCGCCTCATAGTGAACCCGAGGCCCTCAAAAGTTAAGCCACCATTTCTCGCAGCTCAGGAGCAGCAGAGATGAGATTAGAGCCCTGGCCTGCCTGGCTCCTCAGCATGTGCCCTCGCTCGTTTGGAGTGTCTGAGGGGCAGGTGTCCCCCCTGACCCTGGGCACCTCTCAGCCTGGTTGGCCCCTGAGTCCCACTTCTCCCCTCTGTTCTCCAGGGCGAGGGAAAAACCGGCGGCAGAGCATCTTCTGAGCCGCGCCCATGCTGCTGCGGCTGAAGGGCGAGAGGTCTCTGGGGACACAGTTCCCGGTAGCGTGGGGCCCCTGCGGCCATCGGCGGACTGAGGAACGAGAGCTACTGGCCAGCCTGGAGGACACCCGCTGGTCCCAGCTGTTTCCTCTCCCTGCTTCCCACACACTTCCCCGATGGCCTTTGCCAGGGCACCAACCCCTCTGTCACCCACCATGGGGTTGGGCACGACCTGCTTCCCTGAGAGCTGAGGGGCAGAGAGAGACCTTGGCGCCTTTCCCAGCCGGAAGTGCTCGATGCCAGCGCAGGCCCCTCCTGGGCAGGAGAAGCCGGGCGCCAGGCTGAGTGCCAGGCCATGGGCACTGGGTCCCCCACACCTCCCCGAGGGCCTGCCCGCCTTGCTGGCTTGGCAGAACCCCTTTTGGACTCCTGGGTGCCCACACACTTCGCCTCGTCTGGGACCTGGCATGGTGGGTTCCCACGTGTGTGCCAAAGGCCACCCGCACCTGAGGGGCCGGATGACCCTGGGGCAGGAGAAGGACCTGTAGCCTGTCCTCCCACCATCCACCCCATGATGTCTTCCCCTCTGGCCATTCCTCGTGCCCTCTGGCTTGAACCGAGGCTAGCCAGCACCCGTGTGCTGCCAGGTGCCCCACTGCATCCACAGGTGGCCCAGTGGTGCCAGCGCCACTCCTATCCCCTCAGACTCCCACCCATCTCCCCCTCTGGATGGAAATGCCTTAAGTCGGCAGGTGGTAGAGGGTGCTCTGCCCCTGGAGCTGTGACCCACCTCCTACCTGTCCCCCTCCCCAGGAGCTGCCCCTGTACCTCTTATCATCCCTGAGAGCTGAGTCAGCCCCGGCTCAGGGGCCTGAGGTCAGCCGGCACCCAGATACGCCGGGTCACCCTGACACCCGTGCCAGGCTGGCCTTGGCTCCCTGGGGCTGGCCCAGCCTCCCCGATCCCTCCTTCCCAGCCCTGTGGCTCTGGCCACAGGCCCTGGTTGCACCTCTGCAGAGAGTGGTCATAAGACAGAACAAGGAGCTGCAGGGAGGTGGGGCGCGAGCAGGTGCGAACCTGGGAGCCCTGGAGAAGGCACCCTCAACACCCCTCTTGTATTCCCAAGGGTCCCTCAATGCTTGGCTGAATCTTGAAGGGCAAAGGTTGAGGGGAGGCCCTGCCTTTCTCTGCCAGCTCCCGGAGCAGCCTGGAGCGTCCCTCTCTCCCCGCTCCGTACTGTGAATGTCCTGGGACTCAGCACAAAGACAGATAATATATTTAATTCATGTTGTACAGAACGCAGGGAGCAGTGTGGTGCAGGAAATCTGACCGAGAGATTGATACCAAAGATGGAGACCCGAAGGCCCCCCAGGCCTGGGGAACGCGGCTGGGGCTTGCTTATGTACATGTGTGCATAAAGTGAAGAGAGAGTCTGCTCTGTGTGTCTCTCTCTGAGTGCACCCCGAGCTCAGGGAGGGTGACCAGCAGCCTCTCTGCTGCCTGGGGGCCCAGTGGTCCGCTCTGGGAAGGAGCAGAGGCGCAGGCCTGAGCGCTTGTGTTGTGAGTCCTGCGCTGGGCCGGGCTGGTGCCTATGGGGTGAGCCGACCTGGAGAGCCAGAGGGAGTCCTGGACAGGGGCTTGGAGCCCGGCTCTTCTGCCCTCCAACCCTAAATGGCTCCCTGGCTTCTAGAAAGGGTGCAAGTTTCAAGCTAGAGTTGGCACTGGGGGTGACCAAGGCCAGGGGGGCAGAAAGGGGAAAAATCCCACTAATTTGTACCCCATGATAATCACTGCAAGGCTTGAACTCCCCTCCTGCTGCTGCTCGGACGCCTCTTCCCTGGGGTCGGAGCCCCCTCCTGTCACATGCAGGTCTCAGTTCTTCTCAGCATCCCACTCTGCAGGCGCTACCCCGCTGTGTCCTCCCAAGCCCACTCTGAGAAGGCTGGGCCCCAAGCCACACCTCCTGGCCTTACCGCTTCCATGGCCTCAGGTGGCCCTTGACAACTTCCCAGTTTGCTGTTTCCTCCCCACGCTGTGGATGTCAGGGGTGGGCCAAGGCCATGGCACCAGGCCAGCTACAGAGCTCTCCCACACCTGGGGCGGCAGGGTGCTTGCCGGGAGGGAGGGCCGGGATGGAATTTGAAGGTAGCTAAGTGGAACCTAGGGCTGGGGTTTAGCTCAGTTGGCAGAGCACCGCTCTGCAGTCTCTGAGGTCTGGGGCTTGATTCCTAGCACTGCAAAAATGGGAGAAGGACATGGCAATCCACTCTGGAGGCAATCCGGAAACAATCAGCCATTGAAAACCCTATGAAGGTCACTATGAATTGGACATGACTCGATGGCACCTAACAACAAGAAGAAGGTGGAACCTGCCTGCCGCTGTACCACTGTGGCATCCGATCCCGTCAGATCTTGGAGCTAAGCGGGATTGGGCCTGGTTAATACTTGCATGGGAGACCGCCTGGGAACAATAGGTGCTGTAGGCTTGGGAGACGGACCCGGAAACCCACTCCCAAAAAACAATCACCCATTGAAAACCCAATGAATAGCAGAGAAGCACTGATAGTAGTGTTTACCCTGTGGTACGCAGTGTCACTGTGAGTCGGACAGCACCGACTCAACAGCACCTAACCAGATGGAACCTGTGTTCACTAAGCTCTCTGCTTGTGCCCTGTCATTGTACCCAGGCTTATTTTACTGAATTGACAAGACAACTTCTCTCTTTGCATATGCGGACAGTGGGGACCCAGCAGTTGAGTGACTTGCTCTAGGTCAAACAGCCAATCAGAATCCATGTCTGCTAGGGGTTGGGGATGCAGCTCAGGGCAGAGTGCTTGCCTACTGTGTCCCTGGTGCTGGGTTTGATCCCCAGCCCCTGGGGGGAGGAAGGGAGTTCCTGGAGTCCCAGGTCTGTGTGCTGCTGGGCCTTGGTCTTCAAGGACGGGAGGAATGGAGTGAAGGGGCTGTGTAGACAGCGAGAGGCCCCGGAGGCAGGAAGTGAGCACAGGGAAGGCCCTGGGCAGGCCCTACTTTGCTAGAGCACCGTGGGGGCCACTGTGTGTTTGCGGAGTTCCTGCGGCGGCTGTTCTTGGGGCGCAGCTGTGGTTGTGGAGACACAGGTGGCGGCTTCTAGGGTCCGTATGGAGGCACCTGGCCTGCGACACTTCTGCCACAGGAGGCCTAAGGGTGGGACACTGCTCCACAGCTTCACCCCAGGAGGCCTTGTGTCAAGCTGGGCTTGGGGGCTTTTTTAATGGAGAAGTAATGGTACTGTCGCCGAGAGGGGAGCTGGTCCCAGGACTGGAGAAGACGGCGTGATGGCCCCGAGTTGCCAGGGCTGAAGGCTGAGCAGCTGCCCCGGGGCTCCCCAGGGACAGGCTGAGCCACAGTCTGGCCCCATGTCCTGGAGCCCTCGGTTTCCTGGGCAGCTGATGGTCATTTCCTGATGCCATGTGGCTCCTAAATGGGGACCTGCCCATTCCGCTGGAGTCCCTGGCCGGAAGCCCCTTGGGCGAGCCTTTCATCCCCGCAGGCTTCACTGTGTGCTGCTGGGAAGGGTCAGGAATACCCAGGGACCCCCCTGACCTGCCCCTTCACCATGCCACTTGCCAGGGGCAGTGGAGGTTTGTGACAGCCTTACCGCTGCTGAGAGGGGTTGCTGTTTGGTGATTGCTGCGGGGCAGAGGCGACCCCAGCTCCCCGCCCCCTTGCAGGACCTAGGGTTGGCTCTCCCTGCCCCACACTTCCTGGGGCTCCCAGTCACCCTGCCCCAGATGTCTGGGTCCGGAGGTCAGGGCCAATACCTACTAGGCTACCCTTCTTTGCCACCTGTGGGCACTGCTGTGAGACTGTCCCGTCCCTTCCAGCCACGACACTACACAGCACCCCATGAATGCTCTGTCTACAGAGCAGCAAGGTCAGCACATGAGCTGCCCACAGCCTCTGTGCCTGGCTGTCCTGGACACCAGGACATGAGGAGGATGGTCCTGTCCCCTGCCTTCCAGAAGCTCCGACCCACTGGCGGAGGGGGCCTTTCTTTCGAGCAATGTCTCCCGGGCAGTGTGCTAGGCACTGAGGACATGGGGATGGAGATGATGGCCAAGTCCTGCCCCCGAGGAGCCCCACAGCCTGGGGCAGGGACGGACACCCCCCAAAGCAGCACAGGGTACATGGAGGGGCCGGAAGCACAGTCAGGCAAAGGAAAGCAGGGCCCAGAGATGATGTGCGATGTGTGGGTGGGGCTAATGTACCCATGGGGCTAATGTACCCATGTGTCAGGGGCCATGATGGGACCAAGGGAGCTATGGACTGCAAGGGAAGGAGCCCTGGGGACAACCAGGGACAGAACATTCCAGAGAAGCCTCAAGAGGCAGCAAGGCTGGGGGGAGCAAACTCAGCAGGGTAACAGGAGGACCAGACCACATGGTTCTGCACACCAGAGCCCCCTGGGGAGCATTGCTGACCTACTGCTGCCCCGCTGTGCCTGCAGCTGTAGCCCTATGGCATCTGATCCCGTCAGATCTCAGAAGCTAAGCAGGGTCGGGCCTGGTTAGTACCTGGATGGGAGACGGCCAGGGAATACCAGAAGCTGTAGGCTTGGGAGAAGGACCTGGCAACCCCCTCCCAAAAATCAATCTGCCATTGAAAACTCTATGAACAGCAGAGAAGCACTGACAATAGTGTTTCCCCTGTTGCACAGAGGGTCCCTATGAGTTGGATACCTACTCAATGGCACCTAACGACAACAACAACAAGCTGCCCCTCTGCAGCTCAGATCAATTCAATTGTATTCCCTATAGCTGACATCAGGCGGTGATTTTTAAAAGGTCCCAGGTGGCCTGAGGGCAGCCAGGGTTGAGAGCTGCTCATGTGGCTGTGGGGGTGGGGGGATCCCCTCTGAGCTATGAGGCAGGCACAGTGGCAGGGGAGGAGGGGGAGGCCCCTCTTCCGTGCACTGCCACTGAGCCGGGGGAGGGAGCGGCGTCTCTGGGGTTAGCCACTGGCTTGACCACACAGAGTGAGGTGGGTTGCCTGAGTTTGAACGCAGGTGTGCCTCCCTGAGCAGCGCTGGGCTCTCCAGCCACCCGGGCAGGGGGTGGCTGTCACAGGTGGCTCCACCTCATTCAGTTGCATGGAGGATGGGCACCTGGGTTCCCAGCACCTAGGGGACCCTCGCCTTCTGATCACCTACAAGCTGGGCAGCCAGAAGGCACCAGGGATTGTCCAGAAGTCGCTGCCTCCCCACCAACTACCCAATGCCATCACCCATCCCCTTGTCTAGACCTGTGGACCTCTCCCCAACCACCAACTAAAAGGGCAGCAGTGGGCAGTGGGAGCCCCATTTCTGCTTCAGCCACCGTGAGGCCATGGCCAGCCTCCTTTCCAATGGCCAGTGACCAGCTCCAGATGAGAGGCTGGCAATTCTCACACAGGGCGGAGCGGCTGGGCAGTGCTAATGGAACTGCAGATGCACCCTGGATGCCCCCTTCCACCTTCACCAACACTTGCTCCTCTCCCTTCCCTCCTCCTTCCTTCTCTCCCTTCTGTCCCTCTGGGGTGCTAAGTCCTACTCAGTGAGCGACTTGGTAACACTCAGACCCGGAGATCAATAACCTGACCCCAGCTGGGCGCAGTGGTGCATGCCTGTAATCCCAGTGGAACAGGAGGCAGGAGGATCGCAAGTTCGAGACCAGAGGCAGTCTGTGTAATTTAGCGAGACCCTGTCTCAAAAAGTAAAAAAAAAAAAAAATGGGCTGAGGGCACAGCTCAGTGGTCTAGCACTTGCAGAGCATGCAGGCGCGAGGCCCTGGGTTCAACCCCCAGTACCGCAAAAAAAAAAAAAAAATAGACCCTGCTGGGCATCATGGGGGTGTGCACCTGTAACCCCATGTACTCAGGATGCGGAGGAAGGAAGATTGTGTGAGACACAGCCAGACCCTGTGTGTAAGATAGATACAGAAAGAGCCTGACCCCGCCTCTTCCCTCCAGAAGACTTTCTAGCCCCTGTCCACCCCCAGAGGCTGTCTCCATTGTCCCTGCTCTGGCTCCCTCGTGCACTTCCTAGGACGTCAACAGACAACCTGGAGCACAGAGGTAGCTGCCACGTGGGTGTGCGGTGCTCAGCCCAAGCCTGGCAGAGAATCATCTGCCCTCCTGGGTGTGGCCAGCCCACCCCCTATCCCCCTTTGGCAGGACACTTCTAGCCCTGTTCCTCACTTCCTGTCTCCTGAGCTGCTCCCCGTTCCCCAGCACCTGCCAGGCTCTGTCTGCAGTACCCGGATGCACACTTGACCCTGACTTTAGCCCCACCTCCTCCCCAGAGCTCAGATTCCCAAAGTGGCTTAGGATGTGGTCTTTACTTCACCTCAGAAGGTCTCAGCTTCTTAGGGGATGGGGAGTGACCCATTAGTCATTCCTTTAAAATTTCCTGGGCCAGGGGTGTAGCTTCTGAGCAAAGCGCCTACCTAGCCTGTGCACAGCCCTGCCTTCCTCCCCAGCCCCACAAAAATGAAATAAACAAATACAAAGTGCCACTTTTTTTTTTTCCAGACACCACAAGAACTTTTGATGACATCTGTGTTTTCCCTGGAGGAGCGATGGGAAGAGGGAGTCTTGCGCTTCTAAGAACATAGCACCAGACTCCAAAATCACACAGACCCTGAGTCAAAGCCCATCTTTACTGCTGGGAAGCTGAATCACTGTGGGCCTGTTACTTAACCTCTCTGTGCCTCAGTTTCCTTCTCTGTAAACAGACGTGGTGATGACATTTCTCTCATAGTGTTGTGAGAGTTCAGGGGGAAACGTTCATAGAGGGCCCAACACATGGAGGGCTCAATAAGTGGTAGCTTTCTAGCATCACTCTGCACATTAGCAATGCTTCTCCACGACAGGAATTCCGGCTCCCTCCCTCCCAGGACTCCCCTCCAGGAATTAGAATTGCAGATCATACCCTTTTTTTTCTTGCATTCTTCACCTATGATAAAACCTCAATTAGCAAGTACATTTTTGTGGTGCTATGGAGAGAACAAAGGAGGTGTGGCTGAGAGGCTGCGCTGGCTCCTGGAATTGGACCCCATCTCTGGGGTGTGAATGAAAGTGAACGGAAATACAAGCTAGGGGCTGGGATGTAGCTCAGTGGTAGAGTATTTGCCCAGTATGTTCAAGGCCCTGGGGCCAATCTCCAGCACCACCAAAAAGAAAAAAAAAAAAAAAAGAAGGAAAAAAGAAATGCGAGTGAATGAGTGTCACCAGAGCAAACCAGCTACATCAGGAACCTGCTGGAATCCACCTGCCCTGCCCTCCTGCACACACAGCAGAGATCACCACCAACCCCGCTCCCCTGAGCTCAGACCTCCTGAGCTCATCACAGGGTAAAGCCCGTCTTGGCTCTTGGTGTCTCCCATCTCTAATCTCAACCCTCCTCCCCACCCCAGGTGTTCCAGGGCCACAAATTGGCGCGTCAGGACACCCGGCTGATGGCTCACTGCCGCCTGTAAGGGGCTGGGCCGGCCCCTAACCAGACCCATTGGCCCCGCCCTCCTCTCTGCAGGTACCTCCTCCCGGAAGCCCTCACACCTTCCCTTCCAGGTCTGTCCTGCTCCACCTCCCTGTAGCACCTTCTCCAGCCCAGTCGCAGCCCTCAGTGTGGTCAGACCCCTGCCCTTGGCTGAGCCCCTGTGCTCCTGTCCCCACAACGGGAGTACACCCTGCCTGTCTGGCCCATCACAGCTATTGTTTGTTTTTGCAGGACTGGCATGAACCCAGGGCTTTGCGCACAGTGGGCAAATGCTCCACCCCTGAGCTACAGCCCTGGCCCCCTTCAGGGTTTTATATCAGGCATTTCCTCCTCTCCTTTTAAATACACCTCAGACTCTCCTCCTTCAGGAAGCCCTCCTGAACAAGTCTCATGTGCCACCCGCTGGGCACAGTTCTGTTGGTACCAGGTACGTGCTCACCAATTTTCGTGCCCAGGGCCCTGGGGGCTTAGCCTCTCATAACTGCCACTGCCCCAAAAGCCACCCAGATAAACACAGCCTAGGCAAAACCAGGGGGCTGGGATTTAGCTCAGTTGGTAGAGCATTGCTCTGTAGTCTGTGAGGTCCTGAGTTTGATTCCTAGCACTGCAAAAATGGGAGAAGGACGTGGCAATCCACTCCCGAGGCAATCCTGAAAGTCAGCCATTGAACACCCTATAAGGGTCACTATGAGTCGGACTCTACTCGATGGCACCTAACAACAACAACAAGGCAAAACCAGAGCTTAGGTTGGAGACAGTTACCACGGTTAGACAAGTCTTCCAGTCACCCCGCCCCCTTCCTGTAATCAGACCTGCCCCAAACCAGATATCTAGAAATCCTACCTACCTGTCAACTGCACCCCGTATGCAGGTGTCAATGTCTGTGCTGGCTCTTTCTTGGATTGGAGTGGTAAGCCACCTGAGCGTCCTGTTTCTTGGCTGGGACCTTCCTCGGGCCCTTGCCACCATGCATTGTTAGAGTAACAATATCACTACCAAGTAATTCCTGTGTTATTATTGAGGGGCTTTCATGCAGAGTAGGGGAGAAGCACCTGGCAGCCCACTCCCAAAACAATCCAAAACAAGCAGCCATCGAAAACCCTATGAATAGCAGAGAAGCACTGACATAGTGCCGGGTGTGGCACAATGTTGAGGAGTGGTTTGTTCTGTTGTATATCAGGTCACTATGAGTCGGACCTGACTTGAAGGTACCTAACAACAACAATTCACGCACAGAAGCCCATTTTGCTTTGAAAACATTCCAAGAGGTAGACAAGCCAGGTATAATGGACCCCATCGGCTGGATGTGGAAACTGAGACCCAGAGAGGTGTAACGCCTTGCCCTTGCACAGGTGAGTCCAGCCAGCCCATCAGGTCCGCCTACCCGCCTTAGCCCTGTGCTCCTGAGGTCACTGACTCCGAACTGCTTTGTTTGCCAGCTTAGGTTTTAATCGGTCCCAGGGCTGGGGCTGTGAGCGGCGGCTTTAGGGCTGGCGGGGGAGCCAGAATAAGCAGATTTGACTTCTAATCTGACTCACCCAGCTGGTTCAGAGTCCTGCCAAACTGGGGAGGTTTGGTTGCACTCCCGGCTGCCACGGCCCTGCGGGCTGCCCCTCCCTCCCTCCGCTGGGAGCCCAGGGTCCTGTTGTGGTGGAGGGGGTGGGGGTCTCAGGAGGATGTGCGCTCTGGATTGGGGGAGTGTTTTTCCTCCTCTGCGTTGTTCTGCCCCTGTCCATTGTGTGTGCCGAGAGCAGGGAGCCGGCTGTCACCAAGTGGCCTGGCAGGCTCTCCAGCGGCTGCGGCAAGCTGGGGGACATTTCCAGAGAGGACCGACCCATTAGGATAGACTGACACTTTTCAAAAGCTCTGACATTTCTTTGGTCGGAAGAGACCAGGAGATCCTGGGAGAAGGAAGGACTTTGAGCTTCCCAGCTCCCTGGGGACCAGCTTCAAGGTTAAAAGTCCCAAAGACCAGGACAGACCAGGGTTTGCCCAGGGCATCCTTCAGACCTGGCCTGCAGCCCAGGAGGGGGTTGCCACTGTGAAATGGAGGAGACCTGGGAGGGGGCCAGCTGCTAGGTGGAGTTGTTGTTAGGTGCTGTCGAGTCGGGTCCAACTCATAGCGACCCTATGTACAACTGACGAAACACTCCCTGACGCTGTGCCATGCCCGGCACTGTATCAGTGCTTCTCTGCTATTCATAGGGTCTTCAATGGCTGATTGTTTTTGGGGAGTGGATTTCCAGGTCCTTCTCCCAAGCCTGTTGTTGTTGTTGTTAGGTGCCGTAGAGTCGGTATCCGACTCATAGCAACCCTCATAGGGTTTTCAATGGCTGACTGTTTCGGGATTGCCTTGGGAGTGGATTGCCAAGCCTTTCTCCCAAGCCTATGGCACCCGGTATTCCCAGGCGGTCTCATATCCAAGGATTAACCAGGCACCACCCTGCTTAGCTTCAGAGATGAGCCAGGATGGGAAGCCAGGGTGGTAGAGCTGTAGACAGGAGGTGCAGAAGGAACCAACATTGCCTTGCATTTTATTTACAACACCTGACCCCAACTTGGATGGTTCACATCTGAGAAACGGAACGGTCCTAGTCCTGTCACCTTTAAAAGCCTCATTAAGCTAGGGGTGCAGCTCCCCGGTAGAGTGCTTGCCTAGCATGACAAGGCCTTGGTGCAATCCTCAGCACTATGGGAAAAAATAAGATAATACAATAAGGGCTTTATTGAATTCACTCCAGAGGAAGTAGAAATTCAGAATTGTTTTGAAGTAGCTCAGTGTTTGCCAGGGAGCTCTGAACCAGCTCCCAGAAGAGGGATTTGTGTGTTCATGTCTTGCGATACCACGGCTCTGGGCATGCCTGGCCGCATTTCCTAGGGCCAGGCGCCTTATGTACTTTCAGGCTTTGATTAGGCTCACATTGGGGATCAGCTCACAATAAAACCAGAAGAGGCCACAAAGACGGCTGGGAAGCTACGTGACAGGAAGAGCCGGGTGAAGGTGCAGAGGAAGCAAAGGCAGCCAGAGGAGGAAGGGGCCCCTTCCCAGAGGGTGTCAGGAGGCCCCAGGGCCCAGAGGGTAGAGTGATTTATCACAATGACAAAACCCTTCCTTTGTCCCACTCTGTGTCAGGCTAATGGCCTTCATCCTGGAAAGGGGAAACCCACACAGCAGGGCAGGGCACCCTTTTGCTCTCTCCCCATCCCACCCAAAGGATAATAAAGCAATGGGGAGAAGTACTCTCCCCTGAAGATGAAGAGAACCTGACTGAGGCTACCTGCAAACAAACACCTGCAGCAAATACATAGGAGTTGGGAGATGGAGAGAGGAGCATTCGCTGAGGAGGGAGTGGAGGACGGTGGGCCCAGGGGGGAGGGGCAGCTAAGAAGGCTGCAGGACCCTTTGAGGCTCAGGCCTCCCAGAGACCATGGGGCTGGACAGTGGAGAGGAGGCAACAGACAGGGCCGGGGTTGAAAAGAAAAAGATGGAGGGCTGGGAAGGTAGCCTGGTGGGAGAGTGCTTGTCTGTGTGAGGCTATGGGTTCCACCCCCAGCACTGCCAATAAAGAAAAAGAAAAAGAGAAGGAAGGAAGGAAGGAGGGGAAACAAGGAAGGAAGGAAGGAAAAGGAAAGGAAAGGAAAAGAAAGAAAAAAGAAAAAGGAAAGAAAAGAAGGAAGGAAAGAAAGGAAAGGACAAGAAAGAAAAAAGGAAAAAGGAAAGAAAGGAAAGGAAAAGAGATGGACCAGCCAACACTGTATGGACCAGCCAATCCCAAGCAACACAGAGCAGCCAGGGATCCAGCCCCAATGGGAGGGTTCAGTGGCCCCAAAGAGGGGGCTTCCTCCTCTTGCTTGGAGTCCCCCACCATGTAACACTGGCTCCCACCCAAATGACATGCACCAGTGGACCAGCCTGCCTCAAAGACTAAGATCATTGTTATTGTTGTTGTTGTTGTTGTTGTTTTATTAGAAATTTTTAATGTGCATCATAATGTGATTCATTTTGACATGCTTTTCATTGTGACAATTTTTATATATGCAATTTGATAAACATTATTCATATAGGTTACCCCTTACCCCCCTCTATGTTTCCCCCCCTCCCCCCCTTCCCATCTAAGTTTCCCATCCAAGTCTTCTCTATCGTTTACTATGTAGTATTTTTCTATATATCCTTGGGTTCCATTTCTGTTTAAGATAGAAACTTTTCCTGTAGTGGTCTTTGTTTCTACCTTGTTAGAACAATTACATGCGATGTTGTTGTTGTTGTTAGGTGCCCTCGAGTCGGTATCCGACTCATAGAGACCCTCATAGGGTTTTCAGTGGCTGACTGTTTCGGGATTGCCTTGGGAGTGGATTGCCAGGCCCTTCTCCCATTTTTGCAGTGATGGGAATTGAACTCTGGACCTCAGAGACTGCAGCGCAGCACTCTACCAACTGAGCTAAATCCCAGCCAAGATCATTAGGGATTTCATAAAATCCTCTAGCATGAAGAACAGACAGAGAAGTAAATAGGGATGTATGCTTAATAAAAGAGAGAAATAACTGAGGAAACAGATAAAAGAAAGTAACATCAAGGTGTTGTTAGATGCTGTCGAGTCAGGTCCAACTCATAGTGACCCTCATAGGGTTTTCAATGGCTGATTGTTTCAGGATTGCCTCAGGAGTGCATTGCCATATCTTTGTCCCATTTTTGCAGTCCTGGGAATTGAACTCAGGACCTCAGAGACTACAGAGCAGCGCTCTACCAACTGAGCTAAATCCCAGCCCCCCAAGTGGACAGGAGGTAGGATTTATTGGTGGGTGAGATAACAAAGAAACGCTCATGAATGCAGGGCCTGCCACACATCCAGGGGACCATGATTAGGGATGCATTTGTCCCCATAGCTATCAGGGAGGGGTTGCTTCATAGACACTTCTTTAAATTCACACACACTAAACTTGATAAGGGGCTGGGATTTAGCTCAGTTGGTAGAGCGCCACTCTGCAGTCTCTGAGGTCCCAAATTCGATTCCCAGCACCACAAAAATGGAGAAGGATGTGGCAATCCACTCCCGAGCCAATCCCAAAACAATCAGCCATTGAAAAGCCGAAAAGGGTCGCTGTGAGTTGGACACCACTCCAGGGCACCTAACAAAATGGCGCACGTTTGTAATCCCAGCGGCTTGGGAGGCGGAGCCAGGAGGATTGCAAGTTCGAGACCAGAGGAAGTCTATGTAACTTAGCGAGACCCTGTCTCAGGAAGTAAGGAAAAAAATAAAAGGGTTGGGGGTGCAGCTCAGTGGTCCAGCACTTGCAAAGCATGCAGGCATGAGGCCCCAGGATCAACCCCCAGTACCACAAAAAAAAAAAAAAAAAAAAAAAAAACCTTGATAAAGCCCCACTTCTTTGAGATACGGATTTTTAGAAGCCAGGGAACTTGAACTTGGCCCTGCACAGGGCCTCAATCACATGTTCCTGGTTCTGCCGCTTGGTCTGGCTGGACACGAAGACTTGGCCAACTGTGAACTCTGGCGTCCTTGCCCTGCGGCTTTCCAAAGGCACCCTGTACCTGTCCAGAGCTCAGATGGGGAAGAGCACGAGGCCAGACACATGAACGGCCCCTGCCTGGGGCTGTCCCCAAGGTCCCTAATGGCAGTACTTATGGTGGTGCTGGAGATCGAACCCACGGCCTTGTGCCCGATTGGCAAGTGCTGTACCACCCAGCTATATCTGCCACCCTTCTGGCAATTCATACAACAGGCTGCGCACTCCTCAGGAGGCTGCTGTTTGCAGCCACGGCACACCCCTGCAAGGCAAGGAGGCTGGTTGGCTTAATTGGCTGCAGAAAACGTTGTTGTTGTTGTTGTTGTTGTTGTTATCATTATTTTGGGACAGATGTTGCTATGCTGCCCAGCCCTGTCTTGACATCCTGGGTTCAGCCATTCTTGCTTAGCCTCCTGAGTAGCTGGCACTGCAAGCATATGCCACTGTACCTAGGTAGGAAGTTTTCAAATAATTGGTATTTGATTAGGTGTTGCATCCCTTAAAAAGGATTGTTGTTGTTCTTAGGTGCCGTCAGGTTGGTATCCAACTGATAGTGACCCTCATAGGGTTTTCAATGGCTGACTGTTTCCGGATTGCCTTGGGAGTGGTTTGCTAGGAACTTCTCCCATTTTGCGGTGCTGGGAATTGAACTTGGGACCTCAGAGACTGCATCGCAGCACTCTACCAACTGAGCCAAATCTCATAAAAAGAATTAGATACTAGGAAAAGGAACAATTGAACTGGGCACCATGGTGCCTACATGTAATCCCAGTGGCTCTGGAGGCTGAGGCAGGAGGATCATGAGTTGAGGCTAGAGGCAGCCTATGCAATTTAGGAAGATAGCTCAATGGTAAAGCACTTGCCTAGCATATGCAAGGCCCAGGGTTCGACCCTCTAGTACTACAAAAAAAAAAAGAAGAAGAAGAAGCAATCCAAAAATAAGCTTGAGCTATTGGAAATGAAAGATAGGATTACGGAAATAAAAATTTCAACAGAAAGTATTGGAAGATAAGAGTATTCGTCTAATATCTGCATGATAGTATATCCAGATCTTAAATTTTCCTTAGAGGAAAAAAAGATTGTGTTGTTGGGTGCCAAAAGGTGGGTGTCCGACTCATAGCGACCCTATGTACAACAGGCGAAACACTATTGTCAGTGCTTCTCTGCTATTCATAGGGTTTTCAATGGTGGACTGATTTTGGGGAGTGGGTTGCTGGGTCCTTCTCCCAACCCTACAGGACCTAGTGTTCCCAGGCGGTCTCCCATCCAAGGACTAACCAGGCCTGACCCTGCTTAGCTTCTAAGATCTGATGGGATCAGATGCCACAGGGCTACAGCTGCAGGCAAGAATATTATAGCTCTGTCTGTCTAACTTACCATTCAGGGTGGGCACAGTGGCACAAGCCACTCATCCCAGCACTCAGGAGGCTGAGGCAGGAGGATCTTGAATCCGAGGGCAGCCTGGGCTACAGAGTGAGACCTTGTCTCAAAAACACAATAAAAATAAAAAATATTTTTAAAACTCACCATGTACCATTGGAGCGTGAGGGCAGAGGGATTCAGGATCTCCGCCTACTGCGCACTCATTGGGAAATCACACGAAGAGGCGGTGCAGCAACAGGAGGTCATGAAGGTGAAAAAGAAGAGAAGGGAGAGAAGGAAGGAGGGAGGAGGGCAGCTGGCCCTGCGCGTCAGTGACAGGAAGGAGCCCCAGGCCACAGCAGTGTGACAGGAAAGCCACAGTCCAGAGGAGGGCAGAAGGGCAGAAGGCCCCACGTCACACGCCCTGAGAAAAAGGGAGCTACACCCAGGGCAATGTGTGCAGCTGTCCCACCCTGGTGTCTGATCCCAACTGATCTTGGAAGCTAAACAGGGTAAGCCTGGTTAGACCTTAGATGGGAGACCACCTGGGAATACCACCTGGGAATACAAGGTGCTGTAGGCTAGTGAGAAGGACCTGGCAACCCACTCCCAAAATAATCAGCCATTGAAAACTCTATGAAAGGCAGAGAAGCACCAGTCATAGTGCTCAACATGGCACAGTAAGTGTTTCATTTTGTTGTACACTGGGTCACTATGAGTTGGACTCCATTCAACGATGCCTAACAACATACTCGGGGTTATGATTTGAGTATGGTTTGTCCCTTCTGAAATTCTCACTGAAACTTAATTCCCATTATAATAGATTCAGAGATGAGACCTGTGGGACCTTGAAGGAATAATTAGAGGCTTGGCTCTCATGAATCACTTAATCCATTCACACAATTTCCGGATAAAGGGATTAATGAGTTAATAGCTCATCCGGAGAGTGGATTGCCTATCCAAATCAGTCTGGCTAGGTCTCTTGTGTGCTCTGTTTCTTCCCGTAGGATACCCTGCAGCACCTTAGAACTTTGCCAGCAAGAGATCCAGCTCTTTGGCCTTGGACCAGAACCGTGAGCCAAAGTAAACCTCTTTTCTTCATAACTTACCCGGCCTGTGGTACTATGTTATTAGCAATAGAAACTGTTCTAAGATATTGAGGAATGGTCACCACATGTAGTAAGAAGGAAAGAATAAGAAGAGGAAGAGGAAAGGGTAGGAAAAGGAGAAGGAGAAAGAAGAAAAGCAATTCAAAACTATTTTTAAAAAACTAAAAGACATGTAAGAAAGGACATTCATAATAGGATATCGTGTGAGACAGCAATATGTAGTGTTTAGATTATCACAAGATGCAAATACTGCATACAGGATTCACATTTCTACTACTAACACATAGGCAAAACACAGGAAATCCGACTATGGTGAGAAAATTAGAATATAAATGTCATCAACGTTGAGCCTCAGAAGACAGAGGTGGCCAAGGGGAAGCAAAAAGTAGAGGTAGTGACCATATCCTCAGTCTCTAAAACAATGAGTCAACACGACTGTCAGTAGCTAGTGGAATGAAAATTAAAGATGTGAATGTGTTACACCAATAAAGGTAATTAACAGATTTATTTTTTATTTCGAGGAACTAAATAAAAACAGCCATCTAACCATATCGGGAGTAGAGTGGGAGAAGGCTTGTTTGCATGATATGTTGTTGTTGTTAGGTGCCGTCAAGTCGGTATCCGACTCGTAGCGACCCCTCGCACAACGGGCGAGAGACACTATTGTCAGTGCTTCTCTGCTGTTCATAGGGTTTTTCAATGGCAGACTGATTTTTGGGAGTGGGCTGCCGGGTCCGTCTTTCAAGCCTGCAGCCTGCAGCACCTGGTGTTCCCGGGGGGTCTCCCATCCAGGTACTAACCAGGGCCAACCCTGCTTAGCTTCCGAGATGTGACGGGATCGGATGCCATAGGGCTACAGCTGCAGGCTTGGATGATATGTGTGAACTAAACCCTCATTTTTCATAGTTATAAATCAATACAACATGTTTAAACTTGCAAACTAAGAACAGCAGCATAAGCATATTATTTAGAGATCTGGAACTTGCTCCAAAAATAAAGAGCTAAAAGAGTTGGAAGCAGTTGCCTCGGGGAAGCAAGAGGAGAGTTGGGAAGGAAGGAGGTAGGGAACTCTCTTCTCTGTAGGCTCCTCTGTTCTGGTTTATTTTTAACCAAGTGCATGAATTACTTTGATATGAAAATTGAAGAACACCAGGAGGCAGAGGAAAAGGTGGACGGCAGAGCTGTTGGGGCTGTGGATGCGTCTGGGGGCCAGATCCAGGTGAGTTAGACACCAGAATCATGAAAGACCTTGCAGGTAGGACCGAAAAGCCACCCAGACACATGGTGAGGACATTAGGCTGAGCAAATGTTCTGATTTCTACAAGGAGACAGAAGGTATTTCTGGAAACTATAGACCAAGCGGCTCAATAAAGAATCCTGGCAAAATTCTAGTACAGATTATTAAACAGATGGCTTGGGAGTGCTTTGTGATTTATTTTTATTTATAGTCTGCCTCATTCCAAAAAGAGGGGTTTGCAGAAGCTTATAAGTGATACAATACAGCAAGATAATTTTTTTTTTAATGAGGAAAGGGTCTCAAAAAATCTGAACAAAGAGTTATTACATGACCAGCAAACAACTCTGAAATATATACCAAAGAGAACTGGAACATGGGCATGTAAAAACTTGTACGTGGATTGTCATAGCAGCATAATTCACAAGAAACAGCCCAAACGTGGAAATGCAAAAGTCTATGAACCGATGAATAGTTCAACAAAATGTGGTACATCCATACATTGGAATATTATTCAGCTACAAAAAGGAACGAGGGGTACTAATACATGCTCCCACATGGATGAATCTTGAAAACATTATGCTAAGTGAAAGAAGCCAGACACCAAAATTTGCATATTGTCTGATTCAATTTATGTAAAATTTCCAGAACATGCAAATCCCTAGAGATAGAAAGTAGGTCAAAGGGAGGAGGTAACAGGCATGGAGTTTCTTTGTGGGATGATGGAAATCTTTTGGAATTAGGTAATAGTGATGATCACACAGCCTTGCACATATGCTAAAACTTACTAGATTGTACACGTTACAAGGGTGAATTTTGTGTTGTGTGAACTGTTGCAATCAAAATGGAGTATAAGCTGGGTGTGGTGGCGCATGCCTGGAATCTCAGCCTGAAGAAGGAGGATAGCAAGTTCGAGGCCAGAGGCAGCCAGTGTAACATAGCAAGACCCTGTCTTAAAATGAAATAAATATAAATATATATAAAATAAATATATGAATATATATTTAATGTGTAACATATATTTTATATATTTATATATTTTATATTTATATTTATATATTTATATATTTATTATATATAAAATATATATATAATAAATAAAAATAAATAAGTAAATAAGTAAATAAATAAGTATCCCTTTTCAGTCCCACCTGCAAGGTCTTTCATGATTCTGGTGTCTAACTCACCTGGATCTGGCCCCCAGACGCATCCACAGCCCCAACAGCTCTCCCATTCACCTTCTCCTCTGCCTCCTGGTAAGTGATTCCCAGCATCCATAAGACAAACCCAAGCTCGTTGCTCAGGGGATCCCAGCCTTTTCTGGGCTGACACTCAGTAGAAATCCCTCCTGTGTACCTTCATAAAGGGAACCCACTACAATGACATCTCCTATAACTCCAGGAACAAGAGCCACATGGCTCTGTCCTAGGGACACACACATTAGATATAAATCCCAAGTGCAAGTCAATAAAGACACTTAAGGAGGGGCCTCAGTGGTGCAGAATCTATAAGCAGTTTGCTGGAGGTGAATGTGGATTTTCTGGAGCCTCAGTCATCAACCCCAGCTGCTAATCACAGGCTGCGGCGAAGTAGGCAGGGACCCAAATAAAGGAGCCAAAGGGCTCTTCATGAGGCCCTGAGTGCCAGGTCTACTATTCCAACCTAGTAATTTCATTTCTGGACATATCCTGAAAAGAGCCTTTCTAAAGGCAACGCAACATGAATGTCCAGAGCAGCTTTATTTACTGTGGCTCCAAACTGGAAACAATCGGAATGCCCACTCATAGTTGTTGTTGTTGTTAGGTGCCGTCAAGTCGGTATCCGACTCATAGCGACTCTCATAGGGTTTTCAATGGCTGACTGTTTCGGGATTGCCTTGGGAGTGGATTGCCAGGCCCTTCTTCCATTTTTGCGGTTCTGGGAATTGAACTCTGGACCTCAGAGACTGCAGCACAGTGCTCTACCAACTGAGCTAAATCGCAGCCCTAATAGTTAATGGGAGAAGTAAATTGTTTTGTATCCAAATAATAGAATACTACCTAGCAATGAAAAAGAATGAACTACTGCTCTTGTAAACATAATGTTGAGAAAATACACTGCGGCTTCTGGAGTAAGTCCTAGAAATGTTCTGTATTCTTTTTCCCCCCCAGTACTGGAGAGATGAACCCAGGAGCTCACGCATTCTAGGCAAGTGCTCTACCACTGAGCTGCACCCTCAGCACCTTTTTAAATCTTTATTTTTGAGACGGGCTCTAGCTAAGTTGCACAGGCTGCCGCTGGCCTCAAAATTGTAATCCTCCTGCCTCAGCCTCCCAAGTAGCTGGGATTACAGGTATGTGCCCCGGTGCCAGTTTTAAATATACTATATCTTGATCTGAGCAGGGGTCACATGGTTGCGTACCCACGTCAAAATCCATCAAGGTATTCACTTACATACTTTAATGGAAGAAAGCAAATAAAAGGTACTGTATGCCCTGTGTCTTCACAGTGGGCACCCAATAAATTGTTGTTGTTGTTGTTGTTAGGTGCCGTCGAGTCAGTATCTGACTCATAGCGACCCTCTGTACAACAGGGGAAACACTATTGTCAGTGCTTCTCTGCTGTTCATAGGGTTTTCAATGGCAGATTGATTTTTGGGAGTGGGTTGCCAGGTCCTTCTCCCAAGCCTACAGCTTCTGGTGTTCTCAGGCGGTCTCCCACCCAGGTACTAACCAGGCCCAACCCTGCTTAGCTTCCGAGATCTGACGGGATCGGATGCCACAGGGCTACAGCTGCAGGCCTGTTGTTGTTGTTAGGTGCCATCAAGTCGGTGTCTGACTCATAGCCACCCTACGTACAACAGGCCAAACACTACTGTCAGTGCTTCTCTGCTATTCATAGGGTTTTCAATGGTAGATTGATTTCTGGGAGTGGGTTGCCAGGTCCTTCTCCCAAGCCTACAGCACCTGGTGTTCCCAGACGGTCTCCCATCCAAGGACTAACCAAACCCCACCCTGCTTAGCTTCCGAGATCTGATGCAATCAGATGCCACAGTGGTACAAATGCAGGTACTCAATAAATAGTTGTCACTATTTCCAGTAAGAAAGGACCCAGCAAGTCCGTTACCCTATAAGCCATTCAGACCTCGGGAGGCCTGGGTACAGAGCTGGGCGCCACTCTCTAAAAGGGCCACGGACCATCAGAGCATGGCGCATTGGCATGGTAAGGGCAAGCAAATTACCTAGTAAATGAGGAAGGGTCGAGGGAAGTGGAGAGGACAGTGAGGGAGCAGAGAACATGAAGTGTCTTCAAATCAGGATTCTCTCCCTGTAGAATGGGAATTCGACTTTTTCTTTGTAGCTCTAAAGAAGTGGGGCTGGGATTTAGCTCAGTTGGTGGAGCGCTGCCCTGCAGTCTCTGAGGTCCCGAGTTCAATTCCCAGCACCGCAAAAATGGGAGAAGGACCTGGCAATCCACTCCCAAGGCAATCCTGAAACAGTAGGCCATTGAACAGTAGGCCCTATGAGGGTCACTATGAGTCGGATACCGAGTCCACGGCACCTAACAACAACAACTAAAGAAGGGATTCTCAAACCTTAGGTGCCTCTGAATCCACTGGGGGCTGAGTAAACACAAATTCCTGAGCCTCCCTCCCAGCTTCTGATTCTGTAGGTCTGGGACAAGATCTAGAATTTGCCTTGCTTTTCTTTTTTTCTTTTCTATTCTTTTCTCTTTTTCTTTCTTTCTTGCTTTCCTTTTTTTTTTAATTAATTTTTTTTTTTTTAATACTAGGGATTGGACCTAGAGCCCTGTATAACTAGACAAGTGCTCTACCACTGAGCTACACCCCCAGCCCTTTTTTATTTTTACTTTTATTTTGGGACAGGGTCGCACTAAATTGTCCAGGTTGGCCTTGAACTCTCTAGGTAGCCCAGGCAGGCCTTGAACTCCGGTTCCCCTGCCTCAGCCTCTGGAATAGTGGGATCACAGGCATGCATGGGGGCACTCAGCTAGAATCTGCATTTCTGACAAGTTCCTTGGACACGTTTCTGTTGCTGGCTCAGGGACCACATCTTGCCAGGCTCTGTCCTAGTGTGCAAAACCAGGATAGCTATGTGTGTGTTGTTGTTGTTGTTGTTGTTGTTATTGTTGTTGATGATAATAATAAGGGGCTGGAGATCTAGCTTGGGGGTAGAGTGCTTTCCTACCATGCACAAGGCCCTGGGTTTGAGCCCCAGTACTGGGGAGAAAAAAAAGTAAGTTTGTTGGGCACCGTAGTACATGCCTATAATCCCAGCAATTTGGGAGGCTAAGGCAAGAGGATCACAAATTTGAGGCCACAGGCAGCCTGAGCAATTTAGCAAGACCTTATCTCAAAATGGGACTGGGATTTAGCTCAGTTGGTAGAGCGCTGCTCTGCAGTCTCTGAGGTCCCCAGTTCAATTCCCAGCACCGCAAAATGGGAGAAGGACGTGGCAATCCACTCCCAAGGCAATCCCGAAACAGTCAGCCACTGAAAACCCTATGAGGGTCGCTATGAGTCAGACTCGACTCGACAGCACCTAACAACAACAACAAATATCTCAAAATAAAAAATAGAAAAGGGGCTGGGGGTCTGGCTCAGTGGTAAAGCACTTGCCTAGCGTGTGTGAGACCCTGGGTTCAATCCTCCAGGACTGAAAAAACAAAAAGAAGGAGGGAAAGAAGGGAGAGAAGGAGGCAGGGAAAGAAGGAAGGAAAGAGAAAAGAAAGGAAGACAAGTTGAATTTCTGGGGAACACGCTGTGCCAGCGCCTGCTTCAGCTCCATACTGTGTTACAGAGCGACAGTGTTGCACACTATGGACCCCTTCTCGCCAGAAGGGAGCTGTGATCCTCCCCCTTTTGGAGAGAAGGGCGCTGAGGTTCAGTTCCCCGCAGGTCTAGCAGCATCAGCCTCCAAGCCTGGGCGCTGTCCAGCGGAGGCTGAGCGGCTCCCCGCAGGTGCTGGAAATGGAATTCTGTTTGTGAGTGGGAGGTTGCATTAGATAGTCTCAGAATCCTTCTGCCTCCCAAAGCTAGGCTAGCTTCAGCTGGCACTCTTACACATAAGCACACATTAAGCACCAGCTAAATGCCGGCAGGGGCTGGGATTTAGCTCAGTTGGTAGAGCGTTGTGCTGCAGTCTCTGATGTCCCGAGTTCAATTCCCAGCACCGCAAAAATGGGAGAAGGACGTGGCAATCCACTCCCAAGGCAATCCCGAAACAGTCAGCCATTGAAAACCCTATGAGGGTCGCTATGAGTCGGATACTGACTTAATGGCACCTAACAACAACAACAAATGCCGGCAGACATCACACCGCATCTCTGGGTATTCGCTGCTGCTGTCTAACTGCAAGATGCTTTGGCTCCGCTCCCCTCCTGCTCCTCCTCTCCTCCTGGCTACCTGTGGGTGCCCATTCCCCCCACTTCCCCGGCAGGCTGACACTCAGAGTTATCCGGATATTTGGTCAAGGAGGCCGTTTGTGTACACACCCACCTCTACTATTTGTGTTCCTGTGTGGTAGGGTGGCCAAGCTATCCAGGTGCACTCCTTGGCACCCAGCTATCTGCCACCTGCACCATGCCAACCCCAGACCAAGCCTGCCAATTCGCTCTCCCCACTCTGGCCAGTGAGGCAGTGATGTGGCAGCTAAGAAGACAAAATCCGGAGGTGGGGGAAGGGTGGCCCCATGCCAGACAGTGGCCGGAGAAACTGCAGGAAGCGCTTAATGACCTTGAACTGGAGAGGAATCCTGCTACTGCCTGGCCTCCTGAGACGGAGAAGCACAGACCACAGGGCCCCAGGGACTGAGGGCATGCCTGGGGTCACTCAGAGGGGCCTGCCAGGCACGCTAACAGGCTCAAACCCCAGTGATTGGCTCCCCTCTAGGCTGTTGATAATCAGACCTTTTCTCCTTGTACATTATTTACATACTTAAGGTTTTCCATTCTATCAGAAATAGTAACAAGAACAAACTGTGCAGCACAGATTCAGACACTAAGGAAGTAAATCCTCTGTGATGTACACAAAAGGATAGTGGTAAGTCTCTCCAGCTCTTTTCACTCTGCTATGTTATCTTGTTTACCTTCTGTGTATTTCCAGGAGGTA
>VMDO01013927.1:0-56352 GCA_007922755.1 Pedetes capensis | reverse complement strand
AGCAGCACATGACTCATGCCATGGTATTCTCAGTTGCATTATATGTTTGTGAAAGTTGAATTGTGGTTCTGGAGAATACTGAATATACCATGAACTGCCAAAAGAACCAATAGATCTGACCTAAAAGAAGTACAACCTGAGTGCTCCTTATGTATTTTGGACATGTTGTCAGGAGGGACCAATCCCTGGAGAAGGACATTATGCTAAGGAGAAGGGCAGGTCAATGAAAAGAAGGAAGACCCTCAACTAGATGGATAGACACAGTGTCTGCACCAATGGGCTTAAACATAAAAAAGACCATGTGTATGGCACAGAATCATGAGTGTTTCATTCTATTGTACATAGGGCTGCTATGAGAACTTGAGGGCACCTAACAACATGAATCAATGCAGGAAAATGCAATTATAAATGATCAGGAGAGAAAATATGAATGACAAATATAAAATAAGAAACTATCTCATTAACAATTAAAGAAATTTATATTAAACTTGGATGGGAGACCACCTGGGAACACCAGAAGCTGCAGGCTTTGGAGAAGGACCTTGCAACCCCCTCCCAAAAATCAATCTGCCATTGAAAACCCTATGCATAGCAGAGAAGCACTGACAATAGTGTTTCCCCTGTTGTACAGAGGGTCGCTATGAGTCGGATATCGACTCGACGGCACCTAACAACAACAACAACCACATATTAAACTTATAATTTCCCCCCAGTAAAAATTCAAAACTTAATGCCAATACTAGATATTGAGGCTTAAGGAAATAGGAACTCTAATAAAAATGTAAATTGGTGCAACCACTTTGGAAATTAGTTTGTATTAACATACTTACATATTCAGCTACTGCATAATCTAGCACTCACAATGTCAGTTACAGAACAGTGTTATCTTATTTGCCTTCCTAGGATAACTACTGGTCTACTAACTATCCATTAATACATGGTAATGAGATAAGGAGTTTGAATCAGAAAATAAGTAAATGCATTACTTCATTTGTGAAAGGAACAAAACAATAAAGTAGATGAATCAAAGAGTAGCTTCTTACATTAATTGATTTATATTTTGGTGCAAGCTCCGTATTTCATTGTAGAGTGGCATTTAGAATGGTTGTCATCCAAATGTCTGTGGCTGATATTCAGGTGGTGTTGTTGTTGTTGTTGTTGTTGTTGTTGTTGTTGTTAGGTGCCTTCGAGTCGGTATTCGACTCATAGCGACCCTACTTACAAGAAGCAAAACACTATTGTCAGTGCTTCTCTGCTGTTCATAGGGTTTTCAATGGCAGATTGATTTTTGGGAGTGGGTTACCAGGTCTGTCTCCCAAGCCTACAGCACCTGGTATTCCCAGGCGGTCTCCCATACAAGGACTAACCAGGCCTGACCCTGCTTAGCTTCTGAGATCTGATGGGCTCAGATGCCACAGGGCTATGGCTGCAGGCTGATATTCAGTAGTGTGGGTAAAATAAATCTAGTGGGTCACAAGTAATTTTTTTTAAATAAAATAAAATAGAATAAAATGGGATAAAATAGAAACAGTAAACTAAATTGAATATAAAGTAGCAAAGCATATCAAACTTTTATTTTGTTTGGTTTTAATTTTATTTATAAATGTTAGTGGGGTACAGAATAATAAGTCATTTCCTACTGTTAAATCACTTTTGCTTATACATTCATCATCTTACATATTTTACAGAACAGTATAAAGAAAAAAAACTTGTTTCATACATAAAGATGCATGTACACACATAACATATTCACACATTTTAATACATATATATATATATATATATATATATATATATATATATATATATATATATGTTGTTGTTGTTAGGTGCCGTCAGGTCATGTTGGACTCATAGCAACACTCACAGGGTTTTAAATGGCTGATTGTTTCAGGATTGCCTTGGGAGTGGATTGCCACGTCCTTCTCCCATTTTTGTGGTACTGGGAATTGAACCAGGACCTCAGAGACTACAGAGCAGCGCTCTACCAACTGAGCTAAATCCCAGCCCAGATTATATAGTGTAATGAGCATTTATAATCTAGCATTAAAAAGATAAATGGCTCAATTTATAAATGGGAAAAGGATTTGAATAAACATTTCTCCAAAAGAAGATACACAAATGACCAATAAGCACATGAACAAATGCTAAGTATCATTAAGGAAATAAAAATCAAAGTCACAAGATACCATCTCACATTCTCTAACTTGACTGTAAGCTTTTTAATGGAAAACAAATGTTGGTAAAGATATTGTAAAGTTGGGACCTTCATATACTGCTGGTGAAATAGAAAATTTATGCAGTCACTAACAGTTTTCCAGTTTCTCAAAAAGTTAGATAGAGTTACTACATGATTAAGAAATTCCACTCTTAGCATTATACCTAAGATTATTAAAAACATGTTCACCCAAAGCATGTACATGAATGTTTATAGAAGTATTATTCACAATAGCCAAAAAAAAAAAAAATCTCAAGTGTCCATCTACTGTGGAATGAACAAAAAAATGTGGTATATCCATACAGTGGAATATTACTTGGACATAAGAAGAAATGAAGTATTGATCCATGATATAGCAACAATGAACCTTGAAAATATTATAAGTAAAATGAGACAGAAACAATATGAAATATTCAAATAGGAAAATACATAGAGCCAGAAAGTATTTGCCAGTAGCTCAGAGAAAGGAAATTGAGAATGACTCTTGATAGTATGAATTTCTTTCTGTAGTCAGAAAATAGTCTAGAATCAGATAACAGTGATAGTTGTTTAATTCGAATTTACTAAAAGATAGTCACCTGTATACTTTAAACAAGTGAACTTTATATGTGAATTAGATCTTAATAACAAATTTTTAAAATTAGTAAGCTATTATAAATTATACAAACTAAGGACCCACAACATGGATGAGACATAAGAATGTTCAGTTAGAAAATATTTAAGTTGCATGAAGTCATGTATAGTGTTTCCCTTTTTGTAAAACTTAAAAATGAGAACTTCTAAAAGACAAATAAAAATAATAAAGAAATTCATTTCCTTGCAGGATTAGCCGTCAGTTTTATGCAAAGTTAATAGTAATATTTTTGTTATTAAGTATTATGTGTGCATGCATTTAAATTTTATAAATATGCTTTTTACTGGTTGTTTATGCTCTAATATGCCTCAAATATTATTTAAGTGATTTAGTATGGGACTATGGAAATGAGGGTGTCATTAATAAAAAATAGTGGCCTCAAAAGCAGATGACCTGTCATTTCATGACATGAGTCAGCTTTACTTTTAGTCAGTCTGCTCTACCATTCTTCTCTGATTACTTCTCCTGACTCACTAGTCTGTTGATGAGCCAACGGAGTTAGGACTTGGGCTTTTTATAGATCAGGAACACTAAAATTGAGTCATCTACTCACTTTTATTACAGTTCATGTCAAAATTGTCTTCTACCTCCACTCAGCTAAAATTAATCTGCCTATTATTTTATCTAAGCCAACATCATTGTTACACTGGATTAATATTTATATTCTTATTGTTGTATTTGGATTCTTAGTCTCTATTAAATTGTAATGTTCTGTGATGCCCCATTTGTTGAATAAAACTATTTTGGTGGTTTATGAGAAAGTTATGTGCTGGAATAGATCAGCCACATTTTAATTCAACTTTAACAGTCCAATTGGGCTGTCTGTAAATACAAGATAGGAAAGTTATCTCGAAAAACAAGTTTATTGAGAAAAGGTATTTATTTATTTTGGTTTGGGGGGGATGGATGGTGTTAAGTCTAAAAGTTTCTCTTGATACATTGCTATCATAGGGGACTTTCACGTTAATAGCAGAGGCTACAGTAACACTTCCAGGCTTACGGGAAGAGCTAAAGAAAAGATGTGTTCATTAAAGGAGATTGGAAGTAAATGTTCTGATGTCTAGCCTTGGAGACAACCATCAAATATACAACCATAAATGCAGAAAATAGGACTTAAGTTGTGTGAGTTTGCAGACATTCTCTCCAATTAAAAAAAAAATCACAACTTGGTGAAAATTACCAAAACTACAGTTATTTAAAATCTCCAGAAATTGGGCAAACATAATAAGCTGATAAACCAATAACCTAGGAAGCATTTATTCAAGAAAATTATAGAATTCTACTAAAAACAGTGGTAGCCTGTTTCATTAGAGCCAGAAACTGTTCCCATCTCCTCCCCCAACTCCTACTCAGTATTACAGATTTATTCTCAGTGAGCAAGAACAAAAAGAGCATGGCTCCCTTCTCCCCAGTCCCTTCACCACCTCTGAGTTGCAAGGCAATGACTTCACTCTGGGAAAGGCTGGCTGCCAGCCTCCCCATAGCCTTCTCATAGCCTCCCCTAAAAGCTAGGTTCCAGAAGATCTATTCCAGGAGAGTGCAGCCAGGAAGATAGCTCCCTGCACAGCTCCCATGCCAATGGCAAAGGCTCTCCCCTGATCTGGCTCTGCAAGCCTTGAGCTGTAAGCCAAAGAGACTTCAGCTTCTATTGCCTTCCAGTGCTTACAGAACATGTTCTATAGCAGTTGGGCTAACTCAAGAAGAATGGGGATTACGATCTTCCTCAGCAACCTCTTAAGGCAAAGGAGTTACTCAGGGAAAAGCAGACCTTATTCTGCTCTCCACCCTAATGTATTGCTAAAAGGTGAAGCAGATTTAAGGAGTGGAAGCTCCTGAGCTCTGCCTGTGGAAGCTGAGTTAATTTAAAATTAGCATGTAGGAACCACCTAAATAAGCATCTTCTCTTGAAAAAGTAAAGATCATCCTGGTAGACAATTAGAGGAGCAATTGGATACCAGTAGCAGCAAATAAAATAATAGCCCTACCAGAAATTTAGTAGGGGCATGATATGAAAAAACAGCCTCAACAGCCCATGAGAAGATCACACCCATCCCTTGTGGTCTCAAAGGCTATGCACACACACTCTGGAGCAACTGAAGAACTGTTAATCTCTCACTTAAAGCAGTATAGGTTTAAAATCTCACTGAAATGGGCAGAAGTCTTCCTGGATCAGGAGGATTAATCAGAATCCCTGCCCAATTATTTGCTGAGGACTAATATATGCTGACCCAGGAGCAACTTCTAGGATTCTAAGCTTAATTTTTTTTTTAAATGAAAAATATGTTCTGAGCACTGACATCAGAAATTACAAATGTATAAATGTTAAGAGAAATAGACTTCATAGAATTAGCCAAGCCAAAATAAAAAAGCAACAATAATACTGAGGATGAAAGTTAGAAACAACAGGCACTCTAATATATCATATAAAATAACCAATTTTTAAGAAAATTTGAGTCATGCAAAGAAATAAGAAAGTGTGAACCACACACAAGACAATTAGGCAACAGATAAAATCTTTAATGTATCTCATGTTTTGAATTTTCCAGATAAAGATTCAAAGAAGTCACTATAAATGCATGCCAAGAATGAAAGGAAACCATGCCTAAAATATTTAAAGGAAAATAAGATTTGTCAAAGACAGAACATTAGTAGTAATTAGAAGTTACCACAAAAAAGAAAAAAACTAGATGCCAAGGCAGACACCTGTGATTCCAGCAACTTGGGAGGCAGCTGAGAGGCAGTAGGATCATGAATTGAAGGCCAGAGACAGCCTGTGCAACTTAGTGAGACCCTGTCTCAAAATAAAATATAAGAGGGGTTGCAAGATGTAGATCTGTGTTAGAGTATTTGCCTAGCAGGCCTGGGTTCAACATACCAGCAATGAAGAGAAAGAAAAAGAAAAATGAAAAGAAGGAATTATAAAAAATGAACTAAACAGAAATTTGATTGAAATATATAACTGTAATGAAACATTCACTAGAGAAAACTCAACAGGTTTGACATAGAAGAAGAAAAATTCAGAGAACTTGAATAAAAAAATCAATAGAGATTATCCATGTAAAGAACAAAAAGAAAAAAAATGATTAGATCCTGAGGGAATCTTGAGGCAACCCACTCTTCCTATAGTAAAACCATTGCTCTACAACTAAGAATTGGTAAAGGGAATAGAGAGAAGGAGCTCATCCACTCTTCCTCTTACCTACTAAGAATAAACCTTCTGAAACACTGAGAGGGAGCTGGAGGTGTTAATGAGAACAGTCTCTGGCTCATTAGCATACATATAGATGGGACTAACAGAAGAAAATGAGACCAAAAATGTATTCAAAGAAATGATGACTGAAAACACTCCAACTATGAGGCAATGATCTACACATCCAAGACCAATGACCTTCCAGTAGAATAGATACCAAGAAATGCACACCTAGACAAATAATAGTCAAAATGTTGAAAGCCAAAGACAAGAAAATTTTGATAGATGCAAGAGAAAAATGACTCATCACTTAAAATTAAACCAAAATAATATTAATGGATGATTCCTCCTGAGAAATAATGGAGGCCAGTTCAGTAAGATTACATATTTAAAATGCTGAAAGAAGAGAAAAAATGACTAAGAATCACATAGCAAAACTATTCTTCAAAAATGAAGGTGAAACAAAAACATTTTCAGATAAACAAAGCCTAGATTTGATGCCAGCTGAGCTCACTTGTACAAAATACTAAGACAATAATATAAATCAAAACCTATAAAATTGAATTGTTGGGTTTATAACATATAGAGATATTTTATAATAAAAGGTACAAAATTGGAGAGAGACAAAGAAGCTAAAGTGAATCAAGGAAGTGATACCAGACTGCAACCCAAAACCATACAAAGAAAGTCAACAATTCCATTTCTTTGTGTTTACCCAAGATCAATGAAAACAAATGTCCACACAAAAACATAAAGATGAATAAATATTTATAACTTTTTTTATTCATTATAGCCCCAAACTGGAATCAAACCAATGCCTATTAGCTGACAAAAGGGAAAAATGTGGTGGTTCTGTATAATGGAATACCACTCAACAACAATAGATGAGCTGCTAATATATATAACATCATGGATGAATGTCATAATCAGAAGATTCTATTTACAGATTCCCATTTTTATAGAACTACAAATCTATAATGACAGGAAGCAGATTAGATTAGGGCTGGGCGTGTTAGGATGGTTACAGCAATGGGGAAAAAGAGAAGTTATGGAAAAATGGAAATACTTTCTATTTCATTTAATTAGTAGGTTGTCCTAGAAAGAATGGGGTGTTTCATTCTTATCAACATAAGTTCAAACATCAAAGTTATCACTAGTTCATAATTTTAGTGAATAAAATTTCTTGGTAAGTGGTCCAAATAAAGGATTTATAAAGTAAAAACTTTACATCTATTATGGATCCCAAGAACATGTAATAATCAGAAATGGAAGTTTTCTCAAAGTATACATCAAGACTTGAAGATTTTACAGACTAGTCTCTGGCCAAACTCAAGAAATATTCTGATCCATCCCCATATGTGACTCTTCGGGAGAAATGAAAAAGAAAGACTATCCCCTTATTTATTACATGAGAGTTGTTTAACCTTACACTATTTCTATTTGAAAACATTCCTTATTTCTTGTGCATTTGAACATGCATTAGAGAACATATGCTTAAATTTATCCAGGGTAGGAAGGTCCCCAGCATTTGTCCTTACTATTTTGCCAATAGAAATGCAGGCTTACAGAAATAACTTTCCATAAGTCACAGCTGGTAGTGGCAAAGTTAGGATTTGAAGCCAAATGGCCTGGCTCTAGAAATCCATGTTCATATTCTTTGCTGAATACTTAGCATTAAGCACAGTAGAGATATCTTGAATGCACAGATCTATAAAAATAAGGAGGGCTCGCTTTTTTTTTTAGTATTATATACTACATTTATATTACATATAAAATTACTGACTTGTACATTTATAGTGATATAGGATTAATTTGTGAATAAAATGAGAATGTTATGAAATGATAAAATGTGTTTAGTGTACTTGAATATCTTTATTAGTCAGTTATAATATAAAAAATTATAATATTTACTTTTCTCTATGTCAACTATACTGAGAAAAAAATAATAAAGGAATTTGCAGTGCTTTGATGTGGTCTTCAAGACAATCTTTAAGCCCAAACTAATTGCTCATAATTAGAAATTGCTGAAAGGCACTATAAATATAGCTTTAAAAACTAATTTTAGAATGTTATTGGTTATCTACTGACCAAATGACTCTCCAAATTAAATGTTTTCCTCATTTAAAGTAGGGTGCTGCTGGCTATCCTAGATACTATTTCAAGTTCTCTTTTAAGCCACTAACTCTAAGCACATTTGAAAGCCTTTCATTTTCTTCTTCTTTGCTTGCCCCTACACAAATTTTTCAAGACCACTTAGAGTAGAAACTGTTGGAACAGGTCTTCATTACCACAAATATGACCATACTGACCAGTTCTGGCATTTCACTAGCTATCTGCAGACCAACCCTAAGGTCTGGGATCCTGAGCTATGTTTACAGTGCTGAAAGAGTAAATTTCTGGACTTTCATAGTCTCATAATGTCTTATTCACATTTCATGTTTTGGGGCAACTAGTTCAAAGAGATAAGACAAAGACACACATGGATTGTCTATTAAAATAAAATAAAGTGCTAAAAGATACCAAAAGCATTACAATTCCATCAGTAATCAAATTGAAAGAATGAGATACCATTTTGTGACTATATAACCTGAAAATAATTTAAATGATAGCGGCGAGAGACAGTGGAGTGTGCCCTGGTTAGAATAAAGGCTCTGGCGCCTCATTGCCTATGTTTGAAGTCTGTACTCAGCATGTGGCAGCCATTACCTGAAACTGTGCTTGTAAGTCTTTAAAATTTGTGCCTTGGTTTCTTCATCTTTTAAATGGGCCTAATAATAATGCCTGGGGCTGGGATTTAGCTCAGTTGGTACAGCACTGCTCCATACTTTCTGAGCACTGGGGTTCACAGCAACACAATCCCCAACACAGCAAAAATGGGAGAAAGATGTGTCCACTCCTGAAAACAATCCCAAAACAATCAGCCATTGAAAACCCTATGAGGGTCACTATGAGTTGTACTCAACTCAATGGCACCTAACAAGAACAATAATGATGTTTACTTCATAAATGTGTTATAAAAATTGAACAAATCGGTATTTGTTAGTACAGACTACTTGGGATATATTAAGTGCCCAACAAAAGTTAGCGATTGGCATAAGCAGAGATCCCTATAAATTGGTACATGATTTCTGAAAAACAATTTCCTTCATACATATCAAGAGCATAAAAAGTTCTTAAAATATTTTAGTCTAGTAATTTCTTTTCTAGGGAAACTATCCAAATAAAAAATGATTAATTCAGCCAAGAGTTTTGATAAATTGAAAGTAACTTAAATCTCTAACATTTGAAACTAATAAAATTATGCCATTTCCATGCATGAGAATTTTTTATTCTATTTTTTATTAGTGCTTTTTAATGTACAACTTAATGGGTTTCATTATGATAGTTCCTTACATGTGCTTCATCGTACATTGCTCATGTTCACCTCCCCTATTATGCTCTTCTACCTCCCTGCCCCATCCCATCTCTTCCCACCTATGGTCCCTCTTCTACTTGCATGTCTTGTTTGTGTGTATATCTATCAATCATATATATCCACATTTTGCCTTACAGGCAACATATGTGATATTTCCTTTCCTTTCTCTAATTACCCTTTCTTCTTGCCCCTCTGTTTTCTTTAGTTTATGATCTTTCCCTATATAAGTCATGAAAGTGGAGGAAACCTATGTGTTTTAATATTGATTATATATTGAAGTCTAGCCATCCACATGAGAAAATATGTTTATCTTTCTGGGTCTGGCTTAATTCACTTAAAATGATGATCTTTGTTGTTGTTGTTCTTGTTGTTGTTGTTGTTGTTGTTGTTGTTGTTGTTAGGTGCCGTTGAGTTGGTATCTGACTCATAGCGACCCTCATGGGTTTTCAATGGCTGACTGTTTCGGGATGATCTCTAGTTCCATTCATTTTCCAGGAAGTGCCATAATTTTGTCTTTCTTTATGGATAAGTAAAACTCCACGGAGTGTGTGTGCATAATATATATATATATATACACATATATATATTTGCAATTCCTTTATAAATTCATTTGATGATGTATGCCTAGGTTATTTCCATATTTTTGCTATTGGGAAACAGTAACACAATGAACATGGATAAGCAGGTATCTCTGTAATATATTAACTTATATTCCTTCAGATATTTGCCCAGGAGTGGTATAGCTGGGTCATATGATAGTTCTATCTTTAATCTTTCAAGGCACCTCCATATTGATTTCCATAGTGACTGCACCAATCTGCATTCCCACAAGCAAGGTATAAGAGTTGCTTTCCCCCCACATTCTGGCCTGCATTTGTTATTTGTTTTGTTGATGCTAGCCTCCTGACTGGGGTGAGGTGGTATCTCAATGTTGTTTTAATTTGCATTTGCCTGGTTGCTAATGGTTTTGCATATTTTTTCATATGATTGTGGGCCATTTGTATTTCTTTTGAGATGTGTGTTCAGTTCTTTTGCCCAACATGGACATTTTTAATGCAATAATTAAAATTATAAGGATATAACTCATACCAATGATCAAGATAGAAAAATAAGGACCTAGGGAGATAAAAGGATTGGTGCTTTTGAATTATGGTTGTGGAGATGAATATTGAAGGTACGATGGACTGCCAAAAGAACCAACAGATCCATTCTAGAAGAAGTATAGCCAGAATGCTTCTTGGAATGAAGGATGGCTAGACTGTGTCTTACATATTTTAGACATGTTGTCAGGAGGAAACAATCCTTGGAGAAGGACATAGTGTTTAGGAGAGTGGTGGGCCAACAAGAAAAAGGTAGACCTTCAACTAGACAGATTGACACAGTGATTGCTATGATGGCCTTAAACATAAAAAAGATCATGTGTCTGGCACAGTGTTAGGGAGTATTTCATTGTGTTGTACATAGGGTCGCTATGAGTTGGACCCAACTCGATGGCACCTAACAATAAGCAATTTACTTTGCTGCCTTAAATAACTAGAAAACTAGATTAAACATATGAAAAAAATATTTCAGACATTGGACAACATGTAGATCAGGATTATGATTCCGCAAAGAATAGAAACAAATTGTGTGAACCCTACAGTTGTCCCAGCTTACTACCTAGAAACAAGTTTTAGGACACAGTGCACTAAGAAAGAACCCAAAAGAATTCCACTCTTATTCATTTGAGGAGAAAGGCATTAGAGTGTGAGGAAGGCAAAATGTCTAATATTTGTCAGCCTGAGTACCAGAAATTTTGGACCAGAGTATCTAGTGCTCTCAACCTCTCCAGAAGGGTCCTATGAGGTCTTTAGCTTAATATTCATCAATATATGTATGGGAGGAAATAGCTACTGGAAAGGTGTAGACAGAGCAATTATGCAATTCACAAAGGACTAAGAATTTTTCAGCACTCTGTAAGTCTCAACAGGAAGACCAGGGGCAATTGGGTAAACCATCAACAGGTATTGCTTTAGTAGTGGGAATAACTTATCATAGATCTTTGCATCTTCCCTAAAAAACAAAGGTTTCAAGTCCTAATAAGTAAGCTGCATGCTATTAATCCAAGTAATTGAACTGTATACTGTAACAGAATCTGACAACATATAAAGTAATTGAACATTTAAAACATACGAATCTTGAAGTCTAATGTCAAATAAAAAATTACTGAGCATTCAAAGAGGCAGGAAAATATAATCTGTAACTAGGAATAAACATCAAAAAAACAGAGTTATAAATGAAATACTAGTTGACAAGTGTATTAAAACACATGTTATACAAAGTGGGATACAAAAATACAGTGAATGTTGAAAAAAGAAAAATTATTACAGTAAAGGACACATTACCATTATCAAGGTACCCTCCCTGGCTTTGACCATATTTATCCCATCATTCTTGCCACTTTCTGAAGCAGTTCTGGAAATTCTCTTTCGTGAGTGTCTTTAGTTTCATCTTCTATCATGACAATGCTCCATGTCACACATCACTTCTAGTGTGACAATTTCTGCCAAATAAAAACATTACTGTGTGTCCTCAGCTACCTTATTCACTACCTTGGGTACTATGCTACTTTTGGCTCTTCCCCAAAGTCAAAATGACCATAAAAGGTAACTGCTCTGAATCAGTTCAGGACATAAAGGCCGCCATGACAGCATAAGTGAAGAGGACGTCCAGAACTGCTTCAGAAAGTAGCAAGAATGATGAGATAAATGTGTTGAAAGCCCTGGTAGGAGGAGAGTATTTTGAGGGGATATTAGTGTCTTTTACTGTAACATCTTTTTATTTAAACATTCATTGTATCTTTTGATCATTCCTCATAAATATGCTCCAGATATTAAAAAATATACAGTAAATCATGAGTCTGAGAAGTGTACAAAAGACCCAAATGTAACTTCTAGAGATGAGAAACACAATGTATGAAATGGAAAAGAAAGAAGAAAAACAAGATGGGATTCATAACATATTGGACAATGCAGAAGAGATGATCAGTGACTTGAGGATAAGGTAAAGAAAACGGTGTAGAATAAAAAAAATGAGCAGAATATCAGTGACCTCACAACATGAAGGATCTTCTATATATGAAAGGTATTACAAAACCAAAATGAAGAGAAAAAAGTTAGTGGGGAAAAAGTGATGTCACCAAAAATATTTGAAGAAATAATGGCCAAATTTGATGGGAAAGTATAAATTCACAAATATAAGAAGACCAATGAACACTGAGCAGGATAATCCTGAAAATTTTATTACTATCATAATCAAGTGGGCTGGGATTTAGCTCAGTTGGTAGAGTGCTACGCTGCAGTCTCTGAGGTCCCGAGTTCAATTCCCAGCACCGCAAAAATGGGAGAAGGACCTGGCAATCCACTCCCAAGGCAATCCCGAAACAATCAGCCATTGAAAACCCTATGAGGGTCGCTATGAGTCAGATACCGACTCAACGGCACCTAACAACAACAATAATCTATCATAATCAAACTGCTAAAAGCCAGTGGTAAAAACAAATATCTTAAAATAACCCAGCAAGAAACAAAGATAAAATGACAACACAGTAAATATAGGAAAACATGCAAACTAGAACAAAGTAAAACTTATCTTTTTTCTTTTTCTTTATGTACCTCAAAGACAAGTATTCTAGAGGATATGGAGATATCTGAACACTTGCACACTGTTGGTGAGAATGTAAAATGGTATACTTACTATGACAGCATGATGGTATCTCAAAAAATTAGAAATAGAACTACTGTATGACACAATCCTGCTTCTGGATATTTGTCCAAAGAATTGAAATTATGATCTCAAAGAAATATTAGCATCCTTATATTCACTGTAGCATCATTCACAATAGCAAAGATATGAAAACAACCAAAGTGTCCATTAATGGGTAAATGGATACAGAAAATATGGTCTATACATGCAATGAAATAATATTCAGCCTTAATAAAGAAGGGAATTGTAGCCGGGCACGGTGATGCATGCCTGTAATCCCAGCGGCTTGGGAGACAAAGGCAGGAGGATCACAAGTTCGAGACCAGAGGCAATCTGTGTAACTTAGCGAGACCCTGTCTCAAAAAAAAAAAAGTAAAAAAAAAAAGTTAAAAAATGGGCTGAGGGTGCAGCTCAGTGACCCAGCACTTGCAGAGCATGCAGGCACAAGGCCCTGCGATCAACCCCCAGTACTGAAAAAAAAAAAAAAAAAATCCTAAGAAGGGATTTGTGTTATACATAACATGGATGAACCTTGAATACATTATACTAAGTGAGATATGCTAGTCACAGAAAAATAAATACTATAAGATTTCACTTAAGTAGTAACTAAAATAGTCAAATTGATAGAATAAAAAAGTATAAGGGGGGAATGGGATTTATTCAATGAGCAAAATATTTCAGTCAAGCAAGATAAGTTCTAGAGATCTGCCATGCAATATTGTACCTATTATCAATTATATATATTTGCTGTACACATAAAAATCATTAGGAGCATAGATATCATATCAAGTTTTCATAATGCAATAAAATGTTTTTAAAAAGAAAAAGTATTAATCTAAAATTATTTCTCCTCCAAAACTATATTTCAAAATTGAAGGTGAAATGAAAATTTTTTTCTCAAGAACCATATGTAAGGAAACTTAAAGCTAGGTGCCCTACTCTACATGAAATATTTCAAGGAATTCTTTCAGCAAAAAGAATATGATACTAGATTAAAAGTTGCATCCCTACAGTGTGAGAAATGGCATGTGCAGGTAAATATTTTAAAAGGAAACATTGTCTGTTTTTTATAGTCTCTTTAAAAGGTAATTAACATACAGTGAAAGCAATATATCATGTACATATTATACATAATATACATAATATATCACAAGCCCACAGCTAACAGCATACTCAGTGGAGAAAACTGAAAGCTTTTCTCCAAGATCAGGAAGGCCTTGTGAAGACACAAGCAAAAGCAATTCATCTATAAGCCAAGGACAAAGGTGTTAGAAGAATCCAATCCTGCTGTCATCTTATCTTGGACTTCTAGCGTCTACATTGTGACAAAGAAGTTTGTGCTGTTATTCATAGCTTGAGGAACTTTGTCATGGCAGTTCCAGAAAATATATAGAAGAATATGTTTGATATTGTTGTTGTTGTTAGGTGCCGTCAAGTCAGTATCTGACTCATAGCGACCCTCATAGGGTTTTCAGTGGCTGACTGTTTCGGGATTGCCTTGGGAGTGGATTGCCAGGTCCTTCTCCCATTTTTGCGGTGCTGGGAATTGAACTCGGGACCTCAGAGACTGCAGTGCAGTGCTCTACCAACTGAGCTAAATCCCAGCCCCATGTTTGATATTAGTTATAAGAAAAATGAAAATCAAAACATACTATAATGTGCAGAATTGAAAAGACTGTCATGTTGGCATGGATGTGGAGCAACTGGAATTTTCATATGTTGCTGATACAGCCACTTTGGAAAACAGTTTGGCAATTTAATATACACTCAATGTTAAATAATGTTAAATATACACTCAAAAAACAATCACTAGTGTTATTCTCAGATATTATATAAGAGAAATGAAGACATATCTTCACTAAAAAAGTTGCCCTTAATTACTCAGAGTAGATAAATTGATAATATTTCCCAGATGAAATAACCAGAACAGCCATCAACTGGTGAACAGATAAATTTTAGTATAGCTGTAGAACAGATTACTAATAAACAATGAAAGGGAAAACATTACTGATACATGCCACATTATGGATAAATCCCCAAATCAGTAACCTAAATGAAAGAATCCAGACAAAAGGCTGCATATTGTATGTTTCCATTTATATAAAATTCTAGAAAAATCAAAACTATAGTGACAGAATCAGTGATTGGTACAAGCCAGTGGTAAGCACAGGAGATTGACAATAAGGTGACACAAAAGAGCATTTGAGGTTGATGAAAATGTTCTAGACAATGATTTTTAGTGGTTATTGGACAACAATATACATTTGTCAAAACCCAAAACTGTGCAAGTAATTGTTGGATCATCATATGGAAATTATACTTGGTAAAGAAGATTTTAAAATGGGAGTTATAATGAGTTTTGATGGCATGGGAAAAATCTTATATGATGGCAAAGAAAGTAAGATATTAACTATGTAAAAGGCTGAAAGTGATAAATGATAAAATATCAACTATGCCATTAACTCCAACACAAAGAAGAAAGCTTTAAAACTTTAAACTTTAAAACTATATTCCTTTTGTTGTTGTTTGACTTTCAATGGCTACCTGAAGTAATAGAGGGGTGGTAAGTGTGTAGTTATGCATCGATGGAAAGAAGAGCACAGATTCATTCTCACCTGCTCTAGAATACTCACAAGGCTGAATTTCACCTGACTGTCCAGAATCCAAGACCAACAGCAAAAAATCACTAAGGTATCCCAGATGTTCTGTGTCTTTGAATCTATAGTATTTGCTGCAGCTCTTACCAGCCCACCCCTCACCATCTATGCCATATGTTTTTCTCTATCACAAGGTTCCTGCTGAGTCTTGGTAACTATGTCTTCTTGGCATCTTCACACTAGCTTCCGTGTGTTTGTCATAATTTCAAAATCAAATTCTTGAGAACAGACATCAGACAGACCCAGCGAATCATCATTTGTTCTGATTCTAAAATACATATTCAAATTTACTGATACTTCTTTTTGAAGAAGTGGAAATTAATCTGACTCTCCTTGAATACAGGCTGTAATTAGTAACTTAATCCTACCAAACTGAATATGGTTCTTGTGGTGTATATTTCTGAGACTGGATCTTTCAGGGTATCACAGATATTCTCTATTGTCTTTTTCTGGGATCACTTGCTCAAAAGATCCTGTCCACCTGTCATGATAATATTCTAGCTGTCCTACGGAGAAGTCCATGTGAGAGGAGCTACAGCTTTTTGCCATGGCCTGTAGGCAGCAGAGGCTTCCTGTCATGGGCCACGTGAACACACCATCTTTAAAACACATGTTCCGGTTCTAAGGCAGACCTCAGGTGACCACAGCTCCAAGCCAGACAACCTGTCCCTGAATTCTCAACCTCTAAAAAGTATGAAATAATAAGTACTGTTTTCAGACAGCAAGTTTTAAAGCAATTTGTTGCATAGCAACACCACCCCTGTTGAAGGGGAGTTTTGTCCTAGGCTTCCTCAGAGACTGTCTTAGGACACCCAGACATATAAAAGTAAAAGGGTCCTCTCAGTAAGCACTTAGGGTTTGGAAATTTATCTCAGAGTGAAGTTTTAGAAAAGAGGGACATCAAGGGCTCCAGCTCAGTGGTAGAGCACTTGGACATCTTTAGCAGGCTGTACAATAAAAGCAATTCTGAATACAAAGGCATTATTGAGCCAGGCGTGCTGACGCATGCCTGTAATCCCAGCAACTCAGGAGGATAGCAAGTGTAAGGCCAAAGGCAGCCTGTGTAACTTAGTGAGATCCTCTCTCAAAATAAAAAGTAAAAAATGGCCTGTGGGTTCAGCTCAGTGGTAGAGCACTTGCAAAGCACGTGTAAAAGCCTGGGTTCAACCTCTCAGGACCAGAAAAAAAAAATTAAAAAGCATTATCCAAATAGACAATCTTTGACAAGTTTGGAAAAAAATGGGAAATAATCCTTTTCCACACCAATAGGATGCTGATATAGATAAATTGGCTTAATAAGAAGCTTCACAGAGGCCTAAAATTCCTGAGACTTGGTTTCTAAGACACAGCGGTTTGGATTTATAGGTTTGTCACTGTCAGCATCAACTGTGCTAGGTATGGTTAACTCTACACCTGTGTCAGAATTGGGACTCTTGGTTTCATGGAGAAAGTGATCCAAGAGAATTCCAACAGGAGAAAAGGCCTCTGATCCTCCCTGGCTATTGGAGAATTTAGCTCCTCTCCCATAAGCCTCTAAATAGGACTGTTTGAGTGTTGTCCTGACATAGTGGCTGGCTTTCCCAAAACTAAGTGATCCAAGAGAAAGTCACTAAGGCTTTTTAAGTCTCTTATATATAGTAATCATTTATCTTGTTTTGGTCAGAGAGAATTTGAGGATCTCAGCTCTTTCTCCTGATAAATACAGACTGATACAGTGAATTAAATGATTCTCTGTTTCCTTTGGAAATTATTTCCCACCCTGAAATTGTGCAAAACCTGAATAATTCTAGTAGTTAGGGTCAACGAAACTCATGACTTTCTAGTATTTTATTTTTTAAGATTTTAAATATGGTTTACTACTCCATTGCACATATTAACTACTGCTTTATAAATAAAGTATTTCCTTTTTCATTTGGTATATTCCTTTCAGTTCCCAAGGAAACAGAATCCGAACTCCAACACAGGTGTTAAGAGTTAACCATACCTGGTACAGCTGCTTTATATAACCTGCTATGACAGGTTTATCTGATACAACTTCCAAATTCTTGGTGTTAATATTAACTCACACTGGTGCACACCTAAAGAGGCTACTTTAGAAGAACCATCATGATCAGTTAACTTCCTATTTGTGTACATTCAGCTTCCTGCTTAATGAGCCTCTTTGCACTAGAGTAACAAAAGTAACTCAGGATTAAAGGGCACATTGATCACTGATCAGCAGTATCATTTTTCACAGACAACCCTGTTTTGTCATTTATAGAGTAGTATGTAGACATCATGGGACCACACAGATAAGTCTCTCATTTTATTGTATTAAACTGATAGTGTTGTCTTTTCCAATATTCCTAGCTGAGCATATCTACAAATAGCCACAAACACTTTTTCTGTAGGTTGATCTCTTAACAAATAGAAGATTCTTCAGAATAGTTGTTATTGTTAGGTGCCATCGAGTCGGTATCTGACTCATAGCAACACTCAAAGGGTTTTCAATGGCTGACTGTTTCGGGGTTGCCTTGGGAGTGGATTGCCAGGTCCTTCTCCCACTTTGGCGGTGCTGGGAATTGAACTCGGGACCTCAGAGACTGCAGCGCAGTGTTCTACCAACTGAGCTAAATCCCAGCCCCTCTTCAGAATAGAGTGCATATGAAATCTATCAGATGGTTAATTTGGATTGATACTTCTACAAAGAATGAAAAAGATGCTAAAACATCACATTTTATTACTATTTGGAACAAGGCAGCAGGAATCAACTCAGTGAGCTCCTTATTCTCTATGGATCCAAGACAGGCTATTTCTAAACATACATAACTTGCTTTTAAAAGAAAGGATAGACAGTGCTTCCCAATTTATTAACTTTTTCTCCTAGCATAAGATATAGGTTCCAGTGGAACTATTCTGATTATAGTCCTCCTCATTTATTGGTTGCCAATGTAGATTTCATAATAATTTCATCTTTGAAATACAGAATCAGGAGAATACTGTTCTATTAAATAGTAATCAGCTACAAGAAGTATGAAAAATAAATCCTTTCATACAACTCACACTACTTAAAAACATATGTTTAAAATTTCACTTCCAAATAAAGAAACATTACTTCTTCAGCATGAAAAGAACCCCAAAGCAAAATAAAGAGACAGGATTATGTGGACAATTGGCAGAGGCTAGGAAGATGAGCATTAAGCAACTGAATGCCACCTCCAGCCCTCTCTGCAACGGAAATCACATGCTCTCCTCAGGTGGAAAAAAAATGAATATATTATCATAATTCAAGTTAGACAATAAGAGCCAAAGATAATTAAAAGGATTCTTTGGCAATTTATGATAATGTATAATCATTTTCTCTTCTCCTAAAAGACTTTTCACAATTGTATTTATTTCTTATTAAGGTGAAATATCACTTGTCTTGCAACAGATGTGAAATTATCCTTATTAGATACTTTTCTTTGACATTGGTATTTTAACATTGTGATTAAGCCAGATGGAAGACACTTTACTTCTTTTTAAAAAGAGAGCGAGAGAAAGAAAAGGAGGGGAAAGGAAATAAAAACACAAGCACAAGCAGGTACTTCCAGATTCTAGTTGCCATAACAACTTGATTCCACGTGCATCATTAAATCATCTTCTGATCATTCTTATTGATTTTGTGTCTGTGTGTGTGTGTGTGTGTGTGTGTGTAACAGTAAGGGATTCATTATTTAACTTAGTGGTTTTCTATTAATGAAATTCTTTATGAAGATAGGTCATTGTCTACATTATTAAATAGAAGCAGAAGAGTACTATAAACTCCCCCTCAAAACCATAATATACAAGGGCTCTGCAAAGAAAGCTTCGAAGTATTATATTGCACTTTCACATACTCCTAATATTATTTCTAAAGAGTATTTTCTTTCTATGAAAATTTAATACTTCTGGTAGTCTTAGAATGTAAGAATTATCCATACACTTTTCTGTTTCAATAGGCCAATTCACAAATTGTTTATGATACCACCTCCAAAACATATTGCAGTAAAATGCCTTCCTTCTCTTTCGTCTATTGTTTAATCTTTGGGTCTGAACACATTTGGAAAACAGTGAAGTCAGTGGGAAGTATGAGAAGCTGGTATCAAAGCCACTTGCTTCCTAGCAACAGCAGTCAGGAAAAATAGACTCATTTGTCAAGTAGCCCCAAAGCAGAAAGTCAGGAGGTCCTGGGGAATGATAATGGCACACTCAGGGTACAAAATAAGTTTGCATTTACCTTCCCCAAATGGCACATTCAGTGTTTTCTCTAAACAGAATGTCCTAAACTGAAAAGGAGCCCAAGGAACCACAATGACCAGAACAGAGGACCGCTCATCACAAATCTGTGATAAAGCACCAGCGTATGTGCATGCACACACATGCAAATTCATCACAAATTATTACTTTGTAAAATAGAAATGAGTTATTTAGAAAAAATAAAACATTCAAGCTACAGAACTAAATTTTACTTATTAGAGTCAGTCAAAATAAGACTTTTTTGATTGATTTCTTAAATGTTTTTAAACACTTACCTTCCATTTCTGTACACATCATTTCCCCTTGTGAGTCAGAAAGAGTCCAACAGCACCAGAGGGAAGACTTGGCCATACCAAAGAGCAGAGTTTCTCCGAGTTGTTGGGGATGGGGCCAGCTAATGAGTTTGTTAAGTGCAAACCCCTGAGTCACACCTTCAGAAAACCTGACTGAGTCCACCTGGGCAAGAACCAAGGGCTGCTTTTCTAACAAGCTCACAGGTGTCGCCACTACAGGTCTGGCCACATTCAGGAAGGCTTGATGAGTTACATGGCACCATTGTCTACTGCTGTCACTATGGATGCTCCATCATACTTAACCGTAAAAATCCTGACAGCTGGGTGAGGATCACATTTTACCCAGGAGGAGAGTCTCTAAAGGTTCCTCATCATTTTTAACACTAGAAGTAAGTAAATCACAATGTCCTTCAACATCTGCCATATTCTCCAATTTTAGTCACTTGATCTTTTTCTATAAGGAATTTCTGGTTCCGGTGTAAAGAGTCATGGGTAGACAACATCCTGAAAGTATCAGGATCCTCATGTCCTCTTGATTTCCCACTTGCATTCCTTCTTGGAATGCTTTCTTTTCCTCATCCTAATTCCACTTCCTTCCTCATTGATTTGTTCAACAAATGGTTTTGAGCTTGCAGGATTTGTATATGAGGCTTAAATGAAATAATGCATTTAAAAGGTTTAGTAGGAAAGGCAGCATATGGTAAGAGTTTCCTGATGACGGTTTTGGTGAAACTGACCATGTTGACAAGGATAATGAGGTGATATGATGATGAGAGTACTTAACACTATATCTTATAACTACTGATTTTTATTCCTCAATTAGACTGTGAAGTCATGTTGAATGGATTGTGTTTTTCACACCAACATTTCCATTTTCTATTAAGGTTTAAAAGTTATAGCAAAGTCTTAAATATTTTTGGCAGAGTAACAAGAATCTGAAGTGGTCATTAACACACAACTGTATCTAATCCTACCCTTTTTCTACCATGCCATGTTGTATCTTTTAAAATATCACTTTTTCTGTCCTCCCTATCAGTTGAAAAACACAAAGAAACTCCCTTTCTGTTCAAAGAACCTGATTTATTTGATGCTTAACTTGTTGGACTATTTCTGACCTTGCAGAAATGACTGAGTTCATCATTCACACAAATGGAAAAGCATTTACAGACTAGAGGTATGTCACTTGGTCCTCCCCTCATGAAAGAACTTTCCCATTTGCTGCACAGAGTCCAGTTCCAAGGTGTTGAGTCCAAGCTGAGCTCCCCAGCCAGAGAGATGGACACTGAGGCCCTTGTTAAAATCAAAATATGTGCAACAAGCTAAAAATGGGTTTGACACTCTTTATTTTAGGGTGTTCCTCTCCATTCTCTCCACAGTGTGGCCACCTGTGGCCACTACCCTCTGCACTACCTCATTGCCTATGTACCCCAGTCCTCTCTGCATGTGCCCAGTGCTGGTGGAGGGGATTCTTAAGGCTTTTACACAATAGTGACTATTTGCTAAGACCCTTGTCCAATCATATTACATGGGATTACATCCTAATAATGTTGTGCATGAGTGTAAGTCCGTGTCCCATTATCTCAGCTTGTTTACATTCCAATTCTTGTCATCCTGACCTGGCCTAACACAGGATCTCTCTCAGCTTTCAACTCAAGGACACATTGCTTTTTCTTTTTTTTTTTTTCTTTTACTTTGTGTGTGTGTGTGTGTGTGTGTGTGTGTGTGTGTGTGTGTGTTGCTGGGAATCAAACCCAGGGCCTTGGGCATGCCAAGCAAATGCTCTACCACTGAGCTGCATTCCCAGGGCAAGGCTATGTCCTTAGATAGACCCTAGTCAATGACTGAACTTAACAGGGTGTTAGGCTTGGCTATTTCAGCCTTAAGATTCCTCTAATGGGAATCTGTGTCTAGAGCTTCCATTAAGTTGGATAAGACTTATTCTGATCTTCATAATGGCAGAAGGCCTTTCCCCCATACCCTGCTTTCTTTTGTTCTTACCTTTCACAGTTGTTTCCTGTGTACCTCTAACTTCATCTCAGAGCCTCTGTTCTAGAGAACCCAAAGGTATAAAAACATGAAAATGCAAAGTGATGCTTTTTGGTCTCTCAGTAGGAAATTAAGCATTGAGTCAAACTGGGATCTAGCAAAAAAGACAAACGAAACAAAAAACTTGTAAAAGATATAAGCAAGACCTGCAGAGTACCTCCCCCTTTTATCTATTTTTCTGAGACTAGGCACAGCAGGTGATTTCTGTGCCTTCTACCAGCTGAGACTTCCCAATACTCTACCCTGCAATGTAATCCTGTCACATTTGTCTTTTGAATTTCATTGTTTTTGTCTTAGTTTTTCTCATTGTGTATGTTCCTGATGCTTGCAGCCTCTAGAAATAATATTCAGAAGTCAGTCTTCATCTTGTTTGTATTCAGAGAGGCACTATAGCCTTTGTGGTTGAATGAAAGAAATTTAGGTGCTTTCTCCACTATTCTACAAGTGAGAGCAGGAAGACATAGCCAAACTTTTTTTTCTTTCTTTTTAAAAATGTGAACATAAGTTGTAGTAATGTCAACAAGTTGTTAGCTGCCATTGACTCAGATCCAACTCAGAGCAACCTTGTGTACAACAGAACTGAAACACTACCCAACACTGTGCCATGGATATGATCGTTTCATGTTTGAGCCCAATGTTACAGGCACTGTTTGTTTCTTCTCATTTTGAGTTGTACCATATTAGCAAAAGATCTAGGGGTTTTACTCCAATCCTGTAATTAAGGTCAACTCTACTTTGAGGAACACCTGCAGCCACAGCCCTGTGGCATCCAATTCCATCAGATCTCGGAAGCTAAGCAGGGTCAGGCCTGGTTCGTACTCAAATGGGAGACCACCTGGGAACACCAGGGGCTGTAGGCCTGGGAGATGGACCTGGCAACCCACTCCCAAAAATCAATCCACCATTGAAAACCCTATAAACAGCAGAGAAGCACTGACAAAGTGTTTCGCCTATTTTATGTAGGGTTACTATGAGTTGGATACTGACTCAACGGCACCTAACAACTACTTTGAGGAAACAACTCTTCCCAGTCTTTTCTGGAAGGCATTCCAACCTAGGGGGGCTCATTTTCCAGCACTCTATTTGACAGTGCTTCTCTGCTATACATAGCATTTTCAATGGCTAATTGTTTCCAGAGTGGGCCAGGTCCTTCTCATTAGTTTGTCTTAATATGGAAGCTCAGCTGTAATCTGTCCACCATGGGTAGCTCTGCTGGTATCTGAAATACCAGTGGTATAGCTTTCAGTATCACAGCAACACACAAGCCCCCACAGCACAGCAAGCTGGCAGATATGTGGGGGTGTGTCAACATAAGAAATGATCATTCAAACATCTAATAACAAATTGTGAGAGAGGTTTATACAAAGTCAATGGTTCTTACTCTCTTTTGGCCCTTCAAATACTTTTGACATTGGCACAAAAGCTATGGACATAATCCCTTGATAAAAGACTACTATTATTACAATAAGAAGTGACCTTAAGGCATTTATTCCACTATCATCATTATATTCAATATTTTACTATTCATGAATGCATGCTAGGATCATATTTTGCTATATCAAAATTTTTTTCATTCATGAAACTAATTTGCTGCTCCTCTATAAATAAAATGACTTGGTAGTTGTACCTCAGGGAGGGGACACTTCAGCATGATAAACTTATAAGTATATTAATAAATGAAATAGTTTAATGCTTTTTTTCAAAGATGACTTCTTCATTTTAAGCAATTTGTTTGTTGTTAGGTGCTGTTGAGTTGTGTCTGACTCATAGCCACCCTCATAGGGTTTTCAGTGGCTGATTGTTTCAGGATTGTTTTGGGAATAGACTTGCCACATCTTTCTCCCATTTTTTGTGGTGCTGGGGATCGAATCTGGGTCCTTAGAAAGTGCAGAGTAGCACTCTACCAACTGAGCTAAACCCTAGCCCAATTTAAGCAATACTTTTGGAAAAATACCTGCTTATCTGAATTTTCCCATTTTACAGCATACAAAAATTCCTAGGGCAGAGGGAGAGAAAATAAATTAGAGAGGTCAGTGTATTTTGCTAACACTGGCGTTCCTTCTTCAAAGGTAAGGAAAGAACAATAATGAAATGGCAACTTGTACACATGAATATACTGTATAGAAACAGGCAGAACTTTGTATAAAATATAGGAGACTCATGGACACTAAAATCTCTTCTGATAATAAAAACATGATTCTGTTTTGAAGTGATTTCTAATGTGTGAATTAGCTACTGCTGTGCAAAAAGCTCCCACTTGCTCTTAAAATGGTGTAATTTAAAACAAAAACTGTATCCATAAATATGTACAATTATTTTATATCAACTAAAAAAAAACAATAGCAACCAGACATGGTGGTACATGCTCTAATGTCAACCCCTCAGGAGGCAGAGGCAGGAGAATTGTGAGTTCAAGGCCAGAGGCAGCCAACACAACTTAGTGAAACCCTGTGTCAAGATTAAAAAAGAGGAATGCTGGAGGTGTAGTTCAGCCATACAGCACCTGCAAAGTAAGTGTGGTGCTTTAGGGTCAATCTCCTAGTACCACACAAAACATAATCCATTTGTGTAGCTTATGATTCTGTGGGTCATAAATTTAGGTTGAGACAAGTGGGATGGTTCTATTGATCGCAGATCAGCTCTCATGTCATGCTCCCCACTCAACTGGGTGGAGAGAGGCTTTGCCAATTTTGACTAATTCCTTCTCATATGTGGAACCTCAGCTAAGACAACAGACTTGTCCTATGAAGCACATTGTCACCTTCCAGCAACCTGGCTTTGGTGGGGTCATAGAGTGAACAGAGTGGAGGAAAGGGTTCCAGGACAGAGCATAAGTGTGAGGTGCAAGACCTCTTTGGGGACTAGAACTGGAGGTGAAAGCTTGTTAATTTCACATTACCTTTTGGCCAAATGAAGTCTCAAAGCCAATCTAAATTCAAGTGGACAGTAAAGAGTCTCTATCTTTGATGAGAGAGGCGTCAAAGTCATGTTATTAAAGGTTACAGACAAGGGAACAGGGGAGAGTTGTGGCCATCTTTGTAATCTACACCACATAGTAAGATATTGGGCTGACATTACATTAAATATCTCAGAATGAAAACTTAACACCATCCACCTCCATTTGACAGTGCTTCATATTGCCTATCCGCCTCTTACAGATAAACAGAAAAACTTGCATTTGGAGCCAAGTCAGGCCCTTGTCACTGGAAATAGTAACTACTTCATCATAGATTCAAGTTCCTTATTAGAGATTTGTGTCCTGTAAAGTTGGATGTCAACTTGGAAGTTTATGTAATATTTCCTCAAGTGCTGGCTGCAATGCCTTCTCTCTTCGATATGTAAGGCATCTTCTAGCTAGAAACCAAAATTTTGTCCCTTCTCTAACATTTTCAAACCTTGGCTTCTTATTGCTCTTCTTGAATAATACATTCATGGATACATTCACGGTTCAACATGATCTACTGTGATAGGAGATGTGCCTCTCTGTGCACAGATGCAAAGACAGGTGTAGCAATTTTTAAAATTTGGGGAATCACAGGCCCCCTTGAGAAGATGACAGAATCTATGGGCCCTCTAAAAATGTACATCACACATTCACATAAAATTCTGTACGTAATTTCAGGAGGTTCATAGACCTAAAAACCTATCTATGAACCTTCTAAGAGTCAATGGACCTCATTTAGAGGATCCTGCTCTAGATTATGGAAATAAATTTTCTTACACTGTGGCATTAGGCTAATTCAATCAGAGGTAGAAGTGGAACATATGGAAGCAGCCAAAAGTGCCCTGAAGGTACCATTATGAGTTCTGATTTTTTGAAGGATTAATGTTCAGTCATTATTTATTCTGAGTGAGACAAGGCTCCCATTTTTCTTCTCAGATATAACAGAACAAACCCAAAAGTATGGCTGTCATGATCACTTACAGAATCATCCACTGTGATCATGACAATAGAACAGGCCCTCCCTTGAGAGGGTAGAATTTGATGTTCTTTGAGCAGTGACTATCTTTGAGTAAAACACTTCCTCTCTTAAAAGACTTCACTGGCCAGATGTGGTGTCACACACTTACCATCCCAGCACCTGAGAGGCTGAGGTAGATGGATAGAAAATTCAGGACCAACGGGGGCTTCATAACAAGTTCCAATCCAGCCTGAGCTACATAGCAAGATCCTGTAAATACATACATACATACATACATAGCTTCACTGATATATTTACTGAAGAAATGAATAATGTCAGAGGACTTCTCCAAAATAATACAGAGAGGTACATATAGGTGAAACAGAATTGGACATGAGCATGTAATTTTTGAAGCTGAGCAATGAGTGCATGGGGTTTTTATGTAATTTTCTCCACTTTTATATACACTTGAATTTTTTGTAACAGAAGATTATAAAGAAAGAGGAAGAGACTTTAATGTTTATTTAAAAAAGAAAAGCAATCCAGGAAAAACAGAGGAGCAGAAACATGATCTTCTTTCCAACCACTCTGGAATGAAGGGATTTTCTAAGTCCAGCTTTACTCACTTCTACAGAATCTCAACATCTCTTTGGTTCCCTTGTCTCATTTTAAAATACCTTCTCCCTGGCTTCTCACTCATTCACAATTATGTAAAGCAGGTTTAGGATGGTGAAAACACATGCCAACTGTTGGTTTCACCATTACCTATGTCTCCATCCATCCTGTGGGCTCTCTCACCCTCTGCTATAGGGTTATACAACGGGCAAGATAGGACTCTCCACATACATGGTTAGGGAGAATCTATTCTTTCATGTCAGCTTTTCACCCCAATTCTGTCATCCCCAAATTCTAGACCCAGTCAACTAAGACAGCAAAGAACACTAACAACACTCAATGAGGAATATACCACTGATTCTGGAGGGAAAGTCCAGACAAATATCTCCAACGGGATTATTTTAAACCACAAATTAAGCAATTAAGCCAGACAATGAATATGGCACCATTAGTGAATTTAAAAGGATTTTGTTTCAAGTTCTGTCTGACAGAGTTGCCTCAGGAGTCTCTGCAAACAAAATGCTCCCTATGGCCACCCAGACCTTCACAAGTACAGCTCTGCTTCAATCTGTATATGGGAGTCCATGGAGAATTTCAGTTGAAAAGAGGGTTCCATTGCTAAGAAGAATACAAAAACTTCTTTCAATTTATATATTAAAGATAAGGTTAAAATTTAGGAGCTACTGCCAAATGTACAGCAGTTATGAGACAAAACACTTCTGGAACATGAATCTTGTACATGGAAAAAATATAATTAGATTTGCTATATGTGCCACAACATAGAATATATGTGATGCATACATTCATTATATATATATACATATATATATATATATATATATATATATGCATATATATTGCTAAGAATTTTTCAAGAAGGTATCTATTAAGGAAGGTGGGAAAGGCTAGAGTTTCTCAAAAAAGGCAAGCAATGAAAACAACAACAGCATTCTGGAACCAGAATAAGAATTCAGTCACTAACCAGGCACGGTGGTGCATGCCTGTAATCTCAGCAACTTGGGAGGCTGAGGCAGGAGGATCACAAGTTCGAGATCAGAGGCACTCTGTTTAACTTAGCAAGGCCCTGGGTTCAATACCCAGTACCGGAAAAAAAAAAAAAAGATTCCAATGACTGAGGACCTAGGTTTGAATCCTGTCATCACAATTTAGCATCAATATGACATCATACAAACTGTTTTCTGGGTTTGTTCCCAGTTTCTTCAACTGTGAGCTCTTAAAAATAATACTTGCCTTGTTGTGATGACTACATGAAAACTTTAAATGCCTAGTATTCCCAAAAGAGACTTTAAAAAAAATCTCTAATAGAATAACTTTGATGCCTCTGAAAACATGCTATACCTCCTTTTTTAAATAACAAGAATTATGCAGCCATTTACGTCTTCCTTTTGTTTTACCTGCCAGAAAATTTAGAGCGCAACTTGAAGCTCCACTGTAACAACTAAGCTGACATTTAAAATCTGTGAACTCCTATTCTCCCTTTTCCTGAATTTCTACCTTTATTTAAATTATCACTGATCTCAATTTTCACTTGTATTACTCTTTCAACAAGTGTAGTCTCATCTAAGCTGTTCCAAATCCTTGTGGAGCAAAGAAGTAGAGGGAGAGAGGAAAGAGAAGATGGACAGCTAGGAAAAATGAGCAAGCAATTGGAGCTTACATTTTCTTCCACAATGCTCAATAAACATTTATAAAAAATAAAAACATATAATATGACAAATCTAGTTGTCCATAGCATCTGGGAACTGTTGTATTGGTATGTTTAACACTCTACAGTGCACCATTACATCCCAAGATGTTCTGTCCATGATGTGAAGGTATGACAAGCAACAACAACCTACCATAGTCTTTCCTAGCATTTTCTGGAAGATGCTAGTGAGGACTGAGAAGAGCGCAGTCTTTCTCCTTTTCTCCCTCTCTCTCAACCTGGCTTTCTTTCTCTTTTATCACAGTTTGGGTTATTAAATATAATACACTGGAGCATTGCTATAACAACCAATCTTTGCCACCAGCCACATAATTTATTTATGTACCTAGAAATATTCCTGTAAAACATCTATGCCTATAGATGGATAGATAAATGGTAAGTGATAGCCGAAAGAAAAATAGTCTAGATCTCAGAGGAATCTAATAATTCAAACTTACTACAGACAGCCTGAAGATAGTTAACATATATAGTATTGATTATGTCAAGATTTAGTGCTCTGGAAAAACCTCATAAAAAACAACATTCTGCTATCACAGGGATTTGAGAGAGAGAGGCAATTAAAATGCAAAAAACACTATTCTTGTTCATATTGAATTTTATAAATATTTCCAGGAATAATACTATTGTTGCATAAGAATAGAAATTTGGTTACAAATCTAGCTTCTAAAAAATCAGAGAACATTTTGTATTCATTTTTCTAAAAAGGTTTACATGCCCCCAGACAGCAGTATGTCCTGAGCTTATTCCCTTGTTTTTGTCTTATAGTCCCATATACATCAACGTTGAGGGTGTCACCTGCCCTGCCCTGTGACAATTTTGACCAACAGAGGGCTTTGGTCTTCCTATAGACAAACTATTCCTACACAGAAAGACTGGATATTACTTTGGGAGCATGATGATTATAAATGGATGCTACATATATCTATTTTCTTCCTTCTGTTCTTCCTGTATCTTTTATATAGGAGATCTCACTTTTTCTCAATGTTTCAAATGTTGCTTTTATACTATGGCTTCCAAATTAACAGCCTTATCTCTCACTGTTTCTCTCTTGAGCCCCAAATCCAGACTTTCAAGTTATCCAGAGAATGTTCCATCTGGGTATTCTAACAGCTGCCAAATTACATTTGTATAAAACAAGTTCCTCTGTGTCTTCTTTCCTCCTGTGTCCCATCCCCACCTCCTACATTAGGTAATCCCTGGGCAGAAATGACTCCACCAGACCACACCTGTTTGCTTTCTAAGACACAACCTAGCTGCCCTGCAGACTTAAATGCTGGAAAGAAACTAATGCGATGTACAGGATAGACTCAGGATCAGGGTACACACCCTCCATCTCCTGATGGCTGGTGTCACTCCACCCACTGTGTTCACAAAGCCTTTGCCACTGGCTCTATCATGGAACTTGGCTCATCACTGTGTGACTTGTTGATTTATGTCTCTCCCTCCTTAGGGTTTGAGCTTCTCAAGGTTAGGAAAAATGTCCCACCTTTTTAAGGTAACCTAGGTCCCTAGAATATATTTTTGCATAAACTTCTCTTAATTCATTTGGAAAATAGCCATTGAGCACCTAGTGTGTGCCAGGTACTGGAAATTTAATTATGGAGGCGGCAATTTCCCCCTATCATCAAGAAAGTGGGAGCCCAGACCAAAAGGGTAAAATGCTGCTATACTGTAAGTTCAGATGCATAAAAAGCACATGGTGATGGTGGTGGTATTAAGTACTGTCAAGTCAAACCTGACTCATACCATACCTACGAAAAGCAGATGAAACACTTTCCGACACTGTGCCATGCCTGACATTATGTCAGTGTTTCTCTGCTAGTCATAGGGTTTTCAATGGCTGATTATTTGGGGAGTGTGATGCCAAGTCCTTCTCCCATTTTATTTGTGGTGCTGGGGGTTGAACCCAGGGCCTCAGCAGGCAGAACAAACACTGTGCCAAATGAGTTAATCCCCCATAGAACACACAAAAAGTGCTTAATCTTCAGGGAGACAGGATGGAAAGCAAGGCCGAGACTAAGGAGAAGCAAGGTGGGTACTTAGACCACAAAATTTAAGGGGACAGTAATTCTTGGAGTCATGTGAGAGTGTGGTCAGCACCCGAGATGAGCATCTACTTAAATGTCATTTCCTAGGTAGCTTACCCCACTCCTTGTCCTGAAAGAAAACTGAGGACCTGCCCATATACTAATAATGACTTCAAAAAGTACCCCAAAGCAGATTGGTAGAATTTTATCAGTGATCAGGACCCTCTAAAATAGGAAATTAAACATTTTATTGCATGTGGGTAGACACACCTCTATTAAAGGGAGCACCTGAGAAATTAATCACTTTAAATAGGCTGGTAAGTACAAATACCATAAATACAAGATAATAAAAGTTAGAGTAAAAGAATCACCATACTCAGGGCTAGTAATGGTATACAAGGTAAGAGAGACAATGTAGAATAGTTACTAGAGCAATGGCCTACACTATTCTACCTTTTACTAGGATGTGGCCTTGGGGTATCATTCATTCTTTCCATGTCTTAGCAGTTTCCACATTGGGAAAATGGGAATAACAAAAATATTGTATCTCATAGATTGTTATGAACCTTAAATGAGTTCATATAAATTTGAAGGGTTTCAGACAGTGCCAGACACAATGTGAATATTTAAAGAATATTAGTACATGTTATTGCCTGCAGCAGTAGCCCTGTGGCATCCGATCCCGTCAGATCTCGGAAGATAAGCAGGGTCGGGCCTGGTTAGTACCTGGATGGGAGACCACGTGGGAACACCAGAAGCTGCAGGCTTGGGAGAAGGACCTGGCAACCCCCTCCCAAAAATCAATCTGCCATTGAAAACCCTATGAACAGCAGAGAAGCACTGACAATAGTGTTTCCCCTATTGTACAGTGGGTTGCTATGAGTCGGATACCGACTCGACAGCACCTAACAACAACAATGACAACAATACATGTTATTATACTTTAATTCCTCTAACTCTTCTTAGTGTATCCTCCAATAGAGGATGGTAGCTAGAATTCCTTTTTGAGATCTTGGCGGCTCTTCAGAATTTAGCTCAGATATTTATATGAGTGCTCTCAGGACATCATATGCAGACGCTTAAAGCTAGCATGTCCCTTCTTAGTCCCTCCCCACTCCACCTTCAACCTTCTATTCTGCAATTTCCTATCACAGTGTATGGCAATAATATCTATTTGTTTTTACTCACATCACCCAGTTTTAATCCTTTGCTTTGCAATTGGTATTCACTTAGTATGAATGAGTGTGTGTGTGTGGGGGGGGGTGTGTGTGTAGCAATTTTCTCTCTAACTAAAGTATAAATTCCCCTAGGGGCACACTATTGTTTATTGCTATATTACCAGCATTTAGTAGTATATCAGGCAGTCAAATATATTTGGACAAATGAATGAATGATGTGTGAATTTTCAACTCCTCCCATCTCTTGTCTTGTACTCTCCACCAATTGGTACAAATTCTGCTAGTTCAATCTCTTGTACATATTTCCCAGTGTGTTCTGTCCATTGCTCTTTACCCTGTCTGAAGTCACCATCATCTCCCACTCAGGTTACTGAAATGGTTTCTTGCCTGCTGTCCTTCCTCAAGTGTCGAATTTCCCCCAACCTTCATTGTGCTCTACTAATGTGGAAATCAATCACATTGCTTGACTGCTTAGAACATTTCAAAGCAATCCCCCAAAGGTTACATGCTATGTGATTTCATTTCTACAACATCCTCGAAACTACAAAATGAAGAGATAGAGAACAGATTTAGTGGAGGACAGAGGTGGAATTGTGGGGTGGGTGGAACTATATAGGAGTGACTGGAGAGATTTCCTTCATGATGAGGGACAGCTCTGCATCTTGACTGGTGACATGGATCTATACACAGGATCAAATCCCACGAAACTATGTATATACACTTACCATTAGCAAATGTAAAACCTGGTCTAAAATGAATAAGGTCAATGGTGTCTGTAATAATATAGGGTAAATATCAGCCTTCTGGTTTTGATATCATGGTATACTTACAGGAGATTTCACATTGGAGGAAGCTGAGTAAAGGCTTCATAGTCCTCTATGTACCATTTTTGCAACATTTTGTTATTTTAAAAATATTTTTAAAAAAACATTTCAGAGGATCACTACTGCCTTCAAAAAAACAAATCAGTCATGTCATCGAGATTCATGGGTATTTTTTAAGGATCTGGCCTCCAATTATATCTCAAGCCCTATCTCCTACCTGAGTACTCAGGTGATTTGGTTATAAGTGGAACAGTGTACATTAATTCATGTTAGCCTGTTGTTTTATTATTTTAAATCTCTAAAATATTATCTTTTTAAATGAGTATATGAAACAAAAAAATAATAATAAGCCAGGTGCTATGGCACATGCCTACAATCCCGGTAACTCAAGAGACAGAGACAGGAGGATTGCAAGTTCAAGGCCAGAGGCAGCCTGCATAACTTAGGGAGACCCTGTCTCAAGATAAAAACTAAAAAATCAGCGATGGGTGCAGCCCAGTGGTAGAGCACTTGTAAAGCATCCAGGAAGTCTTAGGTTCAATTCCCAAGTACTGTAAATGAATAAATACATGAATAAAATACAGTATATTCTTGGTTGATGCATCAGTTAGCTGCCACCACATAGTATAGCACTCAAAACTCACAATTTTGCAACAATCACCCTTTATTATCATACATGAGTCCATGTGTCAACTAGGCTCACTTATGTATGTGGTCAGCTATGGGTTGGTATTTGGTGTTCAGCTGGCTATGTTGTTTGTTGCTGTTAGGTGCCTTCCAGTCAGGTCTGATTCATAGTGACCCTATGTACAACAGAAAGAAACACTCCCCAATTCTGTGCAAGGCACATGCTCTTTTTATATTTAAGCACATTGTTGCAGACACTGCATTAATCCATCTAGTTGAGGATCTTCCTTTTTCCCTTGACCTGCCACTCTCTTAAATATGATATCCTTCTCCAGGGATTGGTTCCTCCTGACTACATGTCCAAACTATGTAAGACACAATCTAGCCATCCTTGCTTTCAAAGAGCACTCTGGTTGCATTTCTTATAGGACAGGTCTGTTGGTTCTATTGGCAGTCCTTGGTATATTCAATATTCATCTCTAGCACCATAATGCAAAGGTATCAATTCTTCTCCTGTCTCCCTTATTCAACATCCAGCTTTCACAAGTATATGATGCAATTGAAAATACCATGACATGAGTCAGGTGCACCTTCATCTTCAATATGACATCTTTACTTTTAAACATTTTAAAGAGGTCTTTTACAACAGCTTTTCCTAATACAATGCATCTATAGGCTTGTATAAAATAGCCTTAGCAGAAAGAGCTAAGCTGTTCAACATGGGATCTCATCCTCCACCAGACTATGCACACAGCTAATACAGACTAACAAGTTTTTCAGGCTTCCAGAAGAAGGGTGGGTTCAAGACTTGGGTTTGGATGGGCACAGAGTCAGTTTCACCAAATTCTATTGAACAGAACATGTCACAAGGTCTATCTGTTATTCAAAAGGCAGAGAAATTGATGCTATGTGTTGATGGGAAGAGGCACAAAATCACATTGCAAAAGATGTGGACACAGTAGGAAGAATTGGTGCAGCAAAATAATCTTCTAAAATCCCCTGACATGAATAATCAGAATATGAATAATGCATTTCCCATTATAACATAAAATGTTAAGGTTCTGAGTGAGGTTGCAAACATGTCGGTATTTCTAATCTAAAGTCAATATTTTGAAAGACTTCACTATATGGAACAACAGAAAATCAGCATTTTTTATAGACAAAAATATTTTCTTTTTAATCTCAGTAACTGTATGCAGTTGGAAAGTCCTTAATCTGCTGCTTTGCTCTTTCATCCTCTTTCTCAGGCTTAATTGCCTTTTTATTTCTTGTTCAGTTTCAGTCTTAAGGAAGCCGCTTAGCACCAAGCAGCCCACTCCCTTGGAAAGCCATTGTTTAATATTAATGTTCACCTGAAATGAAGCAACGCCCTGCTGCCTTCACATTCATTCAATGAGAAACTCAAACCCTCGAGAGGCAAGTAAGAGCGACACCATTGCCCTCATTTTGTCCTTAGGGTGCAGGGGACCAAAGCAGCAATCTGCCAGATGGAGGTGGGAAATTTTATCCTGCTTGCCAAGTCAATGTGAGCTGCAAAACTCTAATCATCTGAGTGGGCAGGAAGTCACCTAGGCAATTCAGCTGGTGGGTGCCCGTGTGAAAGGGAGAGATAATCATTAATGTCACTCCTGAGATAGGAAAGTCTTTATTGACAGAAATAGATTCCACCAGCACATTGCACAGAGCCTATTGAAGTGCAGGTAGTGATTTGTAAAATGTTGAGGGCAGTAGAGCAGGCTTAAATCAAATCCAACAGCATGTGATTAGTTGATAAAATAGCTGTTTTGTTGTGCTTTGGTCTCCATGTAGTAACATCACTTTAAATTCTGGATGGCAAGTCATTTATGCATATTAAAATGAAAAGCTTTCCCCAAGTAGCATTTGCTCTGTGAAATTCTTTACAGGTAAAGAGCGGGAAAGAATAAAGTCTGCCTTTCAGCTTACCCACCACACACAATGCCCTGCAAAACAAAACAATGTCCTCTCCCTAATAGTTCTTTTGAAGATTAATTTCAGCAGCAGAGAAAGTTTAAAAATTATGGATCATGTGAAATAAGGTCTGCTAGGGTTAAAGTTTGTTTTGGGGTTTAGCCACATTCTTCCATAGCTGCTCCCCTATATCCACAGGAGATGCATTTCACAATGCCCAGTGAATGTTTGAAAACACCAATAGAATCAAACCTATAATTTAATGTCTTTTCTATCTTAACTAAGTACTTATCATGGGCTGTGGCTGTAACTATTGGATTTTGAGGTGTGACAGCAAAACTAGCATGAATTTCTTTTTCTTTCTTTACAACTCTTACAATTTAATGAATACAAGATGTGTTCTTATCCTAGATCTTAGCAATCTCAGTGTACACTATTTTTTCTTTCCTTCTTAAATTATGAACTTTCACCTTTCACTTAAAGTCTTCTCTTTAGCATATCCAAATTACCAGCATCACAACTCTTGCATTTCAGGGCCATTACTGAGTAAAATATGAGTTATTTGAATGCAAAGCACTTTGATACCATGGCAGTTGATCTGATAATGGAGAAGGCTACTGAGTGACTAACAGGTGATTAGCATATACAATATGGATACTCTGGACAATAGGATGATTCAAGTCCCAGGATGGATGGAGAAGGATGGTGCAAAATTTCATCATGCTATTCACAATGGCACACAATTTAAAATTTATAAACTATTTCTAGACTTTTCCATCTAATATTTTTAGAACAGATTAGCCACAGGTAACTAAAACCATAGGCTGCTAGAGTTTAGATCAGCTGGTAGAGCGCTGCTCTGTGTTTTTTGAAGCTCTAGATTCAATCTCGAGCACTGCAATAAATGGGAGAAGGACAAGGCAGCCCACTCCTGAAGCAATCTTGAAACAATCAGCCATTGAAAACCCTATGAGCAGCAAAGAAGCACTGACATAGTCCTGGGCATAGCACAGTATAAGGGAGTGTCAACCACGAGTTCGATCTGACTCAATGGCACCAAACAACAACTGAAACGATGAATAAAACTATATTTTAGCCCACAAAAGTGGCCTCCACAAATACAAAAGAAAAAAATCATCTCCCATACCTTATCAGATCACAATGGAATAAAACTTGAACTCAAAAGCAAGAAAAAATTCAGAAATGTTACAAATTCATGAAGGCTAAATAATATATTGCTGAATGATCAATGGGTCATTGAAGAAATGAGAGAGGAAATTTTAGAATTTCTGCCATCAAATGAGGGTGAAAATACACCCTACCAAAATTTATGGAATACAGCAAAGGCAGTTGTAGGAGGGAAGTTCATAGCTGTGAGCACTTTCATCAGTAAGTTAAGGAAGGCCCAATTAAATAACTTAATGACAAATCTCAAGGGATTAGAAGTCCAACAAGCCAATCCCAAAAGGAGCACCAGACAAAAAGTATCAAGATCAAGGCAGAGATAGCCCAATTAGAATCTAAAAAGACATTTAAAAATTAATGATACAAAGAGCTAGTTCTTCGAAAAAATTAATAAATAGATACACCTCTTACCAATCTCACCAAAAGAAAGAGAAAAGGCCCAATTTTAAAAATGTAAAGATAAGAATGGGGTCATAACCACCAATACTAACAAAATCCAGAACATCAGGGAATACTTTGAGAAATTGTACTCCAAAAAACATGAAAATATAGATGAAATGGATAAGTTCCTTTTATGAATTACCAAAATTGAGGCCAGAGGACATAAGTGATTTAAATAGATCCATTACATTCACCGAAATAGAGTCAGTAATAAAAATTCTCTCAATGAATAAAAGTCCAGGTCCTGATGGGTTCTCAGTGGAATTCTATCAAACCTTCAAAGAAGAATTAATACCTATTGCCCTCAAACTATTTCATACTATTGGAAAGAAAAGGACATTTCCAAACTCATTCTATGATGCCAGTATCATCCTGTGGCCAAAACCAGGCAAGGGCACTTCAAAGAAAGAGAACTATAGACCAATTTCCCTGTTGAACATTGATGCAAAATTCCTCAATAAAATCCTGGCAAATTGAATTCAGCAACACATAAAAAGGATCATATACTATGATCCACTGGGCTTCATTCCACAGATGCAAGGCTGGCTCAACATACAAAAATCAATCAATATAATTCATCATATCAAGAGACTTATAGACAGAAATCACATGATCATCTCAATTGATACTGAGAAGGGCTTTGACAAGGTGCAACATCCTGTCATGACAAAAGTCCTGGAAACAAGTGTGCATAACAAGGAAATATCTCAATGTCATAAGGCTATCTATGAGAACCCATAGCCAATATCATATCAAATGGGGAAAAATTGAAACTATTCCAAGATCAGGAACATGACAAGGATGTCCACTCTCTCCCCTCTTATTCAATATTGTGATCAAAGTCCTAGCTAGAGCAATCAAGCAAAAGAAAGAAATCAAAGGATACAGATAAGCAAGGGAGAGGTCAAATTATCCTTAACTCATGGAAGACAGGATCCTCTACCTAAAGGACTCCAAAAATTCCTCTAGAGAACTTTTATATCTAATTAACTCCTTCAGCAAAGTAGAAGGATACAAAATTAATACTCAAATATCAGTAGCTTTCCTTTACACCAATAGAGAACAAGAAGAGAAAAAATTAAGGAAAAATCCCTTTTACAATATCCCACCAAGAAAATTAAATACTTAGATATCAATCTAACCAAAGACACTGAAGATCTCTACAAGGAAAACTTCAAAACACTAAAGAAGGAAGATGCAGAGGATACTAGTAGATGGAAGGACCTCCCTTGCTCATGGACTGGGAGAATCTATATTGTAAAGATGGCTATATTACCAAAAGAAATTTATAGATTTAATGCAATCCCCATTAAAATTCCAATGATAGAGTTTGCAGAAATAGGAAAAATAATCCTAAATTTCATATGGAAGCACAAAAGACCACATATAGCCAAAACAATCTTAAGCTGCAAAAACAGCACAGGCAGGATCACTATACCTGATTTCAGACTGTATCACAGGATATAGTGGCATAAACAGCTTGGTACTGGCACAAAAATTGGCTTGAAGACTAATGAGGGCACAATCAAAGACCCAGAGATACAACCACACAACTACAGTCACCTGATTTTTAACAGATGGTCTAAGGGCATTCAGTGGAGAAAAGATGGCCTCTTCAACAAATGGTGCTGGGAAAATTGGATATCCATTTGCTAAAAATTGAAAATAGACCTGTATCTCTCAATTTGCATGAAAGTTGATTTGAAATGGATAAGAGACCTCAATATAAAACCATAAACCTTAAAATTATGAGAAGAAAAGATAAGAAACATGCTCCAAAACATAGGCATAGGAAAATATGTCCTTAATAAGACTCCAATTGCCCAGGAAATGGCACCAAGAATTAACAAATGGGATTATATGAAGTTAAAAATCTTCTGTACAGCAAAGGAAACAATCAACAGAGTTAAGAGAGAGCCTCCAGAATGAGAGAGAATCTTTGCATCCAACACATTTGGACATTTGACTAATTTCAAGAGTATTCAAAGAACTTAAGAAAGCAAATATCAAGACAACAAATAACACAATATACAAGTGGGCAAAGGAACTGAACAGACAGTTTTCAAAGGAAAAAGTTTGAAGGGCCAAGAAACATATGAAAAATGCTCAATATCCTTAGCTATTAGGGAAATGCAAATCTAAACAACACTGAGATTCTATCTCACTCCAGTGAGAATGACCAAGATGAACAAAACAAACAATAGCAAATGCTAGTGAGGATGCAAGGAAAAAGAAACCCTTTTACACAGTTGGTGAGATTGTAAATTAGTTCAACCACTTTGGAAATCAATATGGAGATGCCTTAGGAAATTAAGAATAGAGCTGCCATATGACCCAGCTATACCACTCCTGAAAATATGCCCAAAGGAAGATAAGTTATCATACTACAGGGACACCTGCATTCTCATATTTAATGTGGCACTCTTCAGAATCACATGGGTATGGAATCAACCAAGATGTCCACCAACAGAGGAATAGTCAAAAAATTATGATATATATACACAATAGAATATTACTCAGTAAAGAAAAAGAATAGAATAATGCCATTTGCAGCAAAATGGATGGAACAGGAATATTATCATTCTAAGTAAATGAACCCAGACCCCAAAAGAGAAGTATATGTTCTCATTCTGTCTGGGATCTAAATCTAACTTAAAGGAATAAATAAAACTATAGATACATAAAAGGCACAATGAGGCTTATCTAAGAAGGAAAAATATAAGCAGAGCAGAAAGGAGAAGGAAATAGCAAGGGGGGAGCAAAGATCGTAGGAAGAGGGATGGGGAGGGGAAACAATACAGAAGGATAAAGAGGGAGAGGATAATCTCAAATTATATGATGTAACTGTACAAATACAGGAAAAAACAGGGGAATACAACCCATAATTGCATATGATTTTTACTAACTAGTAACCAAAAGTTTCCATAAATATACATGTTAATGAAAGTGTAACCCAAAACTATAAGTGCACAATAGAAATAGCAATAGCTTTGTTACTCTGTATCCCACCAACCTTTATTAATAAAGAGAAAAAATGACTATTATATTTCCTTTTTCCTTTGGCTAAAGATAGAATTGTAGCTACCTAGGACAGTTTTCATTACCTATAAAATCCTCAGAGCTTTAAGTATTGCTACAGTTAAACATTATGGAAATTTTATGTATATGGAAAGCACAGCCATATTTTGCCTTTGTACCTAGCTCTCTTTTGGTGGAGGAAGAATGCATAGTTTTTTCATATCTTAATAAGATTTTAGTACTCAAATCTTGATAAAACCTATACCACTTCTCTTACACATCCAGTTGTTGCTACATGTAAAATGCCAGCAGCTCAGTGAATGGAGATATTGTACAAACAAACAGATGAAAGATACTATATGGCTTCTCAGTGTCTCATAGGCTAAACAGATGATTGACTCACTGGATTTTTCAAAGGAAGAATATGGTTTTTGGGTCAGCCTGTGAACAGGCTTAAGGATATCAGATTCCTGGCAAATGAGTCAGGTGAGAGGACAAAAGTCTCTTGTAAGTATGAATAGTGGAACCAGCTTGTCGTACACAAGAACCACTCCACATATCATACCGACACTGGTAAAGTACTTTATAATTTACAAAGCCCTTTCTTCTGCATAAAAATATTGTTTTCATAGCAGCCCTGTGTTGTAGATGATGAGTTGATTGGAGGTAACTGAAGTTCAAAAGACCAGGAGACTCCTCGGTTTGTAAATAGCTAAACCAGAACCACAAACTTGAGTGTTTGAACTCCAAGCCTACTTTTCTGTGTTGGGGTTGTTTGCTGGTTTTTCAGTATGAAAAATTTGAAGCCAGGACCTCATGCCTACTTCTGCAAGCACCCTATCACTGAGATGCACCCCCAACCCCTTTTTCATAATTTATCTTAAAACAGGGTCTTGCTAAATTGCACAGGATGCTTTGGCCTCAAACTTGCGATCCTCCTGCTTTAGCCTCTTGATTTGCTGGGTTTATAGGTGTGTACCACAGTGCTCAGCCCAAATTTAGCCTTCTCTCTACTGTTATCATCCTGATAAAAAGAAGAAGAAAAAATTCAGCCTTTTCTCACCCATCCCCAAACCTCTGAAAAGTGATTGGAAATTTTAAATTGCATTACAATTAACTGGACTTGTCCGGGATAAAAGGCAATGCTTCACTGTAACAGAAATGGCTGTCTAGTTATTTTTAATTGTCACCAACATCCTTTGAAGCAAGTGGGATTTGCAGTGCATCCCACCTGACATGTGAGAAAACAACCCCATTAATGAAGCACCGGGACAGTCTGGTGACCCCAGGCCACTGAGATCCTTTTGCCAATTCAGGAGCAGAAAGACAGCCCATCCTTCCTTTTACCATAGAGCAAATCACAGAGAGTGCTGACATAAATCGCTCTGGAAATCAGATATCAGGACTGTGTTGGGTGAATTGTAATTCTGAAAGTGACATGCTGCCTAACAAAGCCGATGTTCAAGTCTCCACTCCTAGAAATGCTTAGGCAGATATTCTTTTAAGGCACCTCAGACCTTCCATTCCAGCTGATAGTAGGTTAATTTACTCATTAGGTTTGAATTTAGGCTCTTTTCTAGAACCCCTGGGGTACAGGGAGGCCTCTAGTACCTTAAAGATATAGGGGCAGATTTAGAGAAAGAGCAAGTAAATGCCTGACTTTGGGTACTAGGATTAGATGTTCCATAAGTATTTATTCCCTGCTTTCCTGATTTCACTCAAATTCTCACTTCCTACACCTCTCTTGAAAATGCTCTCCAGCTTCTCGCCTACTCATTATTAGCTAAACTCTGTACTAACACGTTTCATACAAACTTCATTCAGGCTGGTTGCATCTCCCTGAAATGTCCTTCCTATCCCTACTTGCAGCACCCAAGTCTTATCTCTGATTTTTTTTTTAACTTTTTGGATAGCTTCTTCCATTATAGGTCTGGGATTTAGCTCAGTTGGTAGAGCGCTGCGCTGCAGTCTCTGAGGTCCCGAGTTCAATTCCCAGCACCGCAAAAATGGGAGAAGGACTTGGCAATCCACTCCCAAGGCAATCCCAAAACAGTCAGCCATTGAAAACCCTATGAGGGTCGCTATGAGTCGGATACTGACTCGACGGCACCTAACAACAACAACAATCTCCCATTATAAGCACCAACCACTGGCTCCCAATGTCCTTCCATCCATTACATCAGGAGAGAGGCACATTGGGGTAGCTGATCATGTATCTGCCTATCAAGAAATTCCGAGCCCAATAAATAGTTGTTGGGCTAAATTTAGAGGTTATCAAGCAGGCTAAGTGTCTTTAGTATCATCCTCCATCATGGCAATGCTTTGTGTCACACATTACTTGTTGGGGATTTTTAAAGCACACCATCCATAGGGTCCCTCTAACCAGCATGAGGGGCTGACACTGAGGCTACATTCTACTCACTCCTTTATCCCCTCTCCCATCGAGTGGGAAAAGATGGCCCCTGACCAGCCTCACCAGCTTCAACTACCTCAATTTTGATTGGCTACCCTAGCATCTCAGTAAAATAACTGCCCCTACCTGGCAGGTATGACAGTTCACCTGCTGTACCTGTCAGGAATGTGCCCTGATTGGCTAACCCCAGGACACGCCCCCCTCCAGGACCCTATATAAGCAGGGGTCCCGGACCCACTTCACCCCACCACTATTCTCCATCCTTCAACTGCTGCCTGGACCCCATCACCTTGATCCCACGCTCCCCAATCCAGTGAAAGACCTCCAAGCAAGCCGACACATCAAGACCAGGGGCCCCAAAGCACCGAAGCCTATAAGCAAGCCACAAAGAGCCTCCCAATTCCTCCCATCCTTGGGAAGGAGGGAAGCAGAGAAGGCGAGCTGAGAGAGTCAAGACCACCGGACCTCCAGCCCAGCAGAACACCAGCTGCTTGTAGCTGTGCCTTTAAGGCTGAGCTGATCCACCAGTGAGCCTGCAGCATTCTATGCTGCAGGTTTAGAGCTAGCACTTGAGCACTTGACAGGGGCTGCTTGCTAGTTGCACCCTACTTGGGGAACAACCCAATAAACTTCCCTTTCCTGTTTCCCGCAGAAGGTCTCCCGAGGTCCTTCTTTGGCACCTCCAGCCACTACACCAACCAGGTCCAGTGGGTCCCCAATACCCACTTGGTGTCAGGGCAAGGCTCTGACCTCTGCTGGGCCTGAGCCGAACCCCGACAATCGCTTCTCTTACAACAATTTCTGTCACATAGAAACATTATAGCGTCTCCTAATCCACTTCATTCATGGGATCTGGCACTGTATGACTTCTGTCTCTTCCTCCAAGTCAAAATGACCATGAAATGGAAACATTCTGCATCAATTCAGAACATTGAGGCAACTACAACAGGGCAACTCAAAGTTCTCACTGAAGAGGACTTCCAGAACTGCTTCAGAAAGTGGCCAGTGCAGAGGCATAAGTGTGTTAAAAGCCAGAGGGAGTACTGAGGGGGACTGATGACATTGTGTCTTTTACTGTAATAAATATTTTTGAAATTTAAACATTCACCATGTCTTTTGATCACACTTCATGGACGCCTTGAATTCTTATATGTAAACTGAAATACTAATAGCATCTAATTCAGTGGTCTCTTGTTGAAATTTGAAAAGTTAATGTATATTAAAGCCCTCATAGTCTGCAGCCGTACCACCTTAGTATCCGATCCCACCTGATCTCAGAAGCTAAGCAGGGTCAGACCAGTTAGTCCTTGGATAGGAGACTGTTTAGGAATACCAAGTGCTGTAGGATAGGGAGAAGGACCTGATGATCCACTCCCAAAACAATCAGCCATTAAAAACCCTATGAATAGCAGAGAAGCACTGACAATAGTGCCGGGCATGGCATTGAGTCAGAGACTGTTTTGTTCTGTTGCACGTAGGGTTGCTATGAGTCAGACCTGACTTGACGGCTCCCAACAACAACTAAAGCCCTCTTAACAATGCCTAACTTATTATAAGTACTATATAATTTTTTGCTATTGCTTTCTGATAAATTGAATTAATAATTTAAATAAGATTGTCCTTGACAATGCAATATATATGGTCACTAAATCAGTTACCTGTTGCTATGTAACAAACCATCCAAAACCTAGTGGCTTAAAACAACAATTATGTATTTTGTTTTTCATGGTTCTGGGGTTGACCGGGCTTAGTTACATGATTCTCTCCCAGAGTTTCTCATGCAATTGCAATCAGTTGCTTGGCTGGGGCTGGAATCATCTGAAGCACTGGAGCTTCAAGTCCTGACTCATGGCTCAGAAGGAAAATGCTGACTCTTAACAGGACTTCTTCTGTGGCTGAACATCTCATCCATGTGGCCTCCCCATATACTCTGAGCTTCCTTGGAATGTGAGGACCAGCTATCAAAAGCAAGTTCTCAAAAGAACCAGAAATAAACTATATGAATTTTTAATCTGCTCTCAGAAATCACTTCCACCACACTCTCTCTTGCTCCAGGAAGTCCCATCCAGAGGCAGTGACATAGACTTCAGCTATTGATAGAGCATGGCAAGATCCTATTGTTAGAACAGGCTTGATGGAAGACATTGTTCAGCCATCTTTAGGAACTATAATCTGCCTGTGCTGATGAGGCACAGTAATTTCTCATCTGTACTTATTAAATTGCCAAGACTGCAGGTTGACATCTTAGTTAAGAACTTTTTCTTGCATGACACAGAAAACAACTCAAACTAGTTAAACAAAACGAACAGTGAAGCCGAGCATAGTGGTACAGCCTGTAATCCCAGCGACTTGGGAGGGGGAGGCAGGAGGAAGTCAAGTTCCAGGCCAGAGGCAGTGTGCATTACATAAGAAGGCTATTTCAAAATATCCCCATGTGTCTGTCAGCTTGTCATGCTGTGGGAGCTTTCCTGTTGCTGTGATGCTGAAAGCTACGCCATTGGTATTTCAGATACCAGCAGGGCCACCCATGAAGGACAGGTATCAACTGAGCTTCCAGACTGACTAGGTAGAAGGGCCCAGCAAGCCCGTTCCTGAAACAACCATCAAAAACCCTATGAATAGCAGAGAAGCACTGTCAAATATAGTGCTGAAAAATGAGCTCCTCAGGGTGAACACCTGGGAGCTGTGAGTGGTGGCACACGCCTGTAATCCCAGCAACTTGGAAGACAGAGGCAGGAGGACTGCAAGTTTGAGACCAGAGGTAGTCTGCATAATTTAGCGAGACCCTGACTCAAAAACTGAAAAAAAAAAAAAAAAAAAAAAAGGTTGGGGGTGCAGCTCCGTGGTATAGCACTTGCAAAAGCATGCAAGTACAAGGCCCCAGGTTCAACCCCCAGCATAAAAAAAGAAAAAAAAGAAAGAAAAAGAAAAAGAAAAGAAAAGAAAAAAGAAACAAAATGAAACGAAACAACTGGGGAAGAATTGCCTCCTCAAAGTAGAGTCAACCTTAACGATGGGAATGGAGTAAATCCCCTGGGACCTCCTTTTGTTGATGTGGCCCAACTCAAAATGAGAAGAAACAGAGTGGCCTCAGCAAGGGGCTCAACATAAAAAGATCATGGCTATGGCATGGTGTTGGGTAGTATTTTGTTCTGCTGTACTTAGGGTCACTGTGAGTTGGATCTGACTCCATGGCACCTAACAACAATAACATGCCAAAATAAAAAGTTTAAAAAGGGGCTGAATGTGCATCTCAGTGGTAGAGCACTTGCAAAGTATGTATGAGGTCCTGGGTTCAACCCCTCAGTACCTCACTAAAAAAAAAAGAAGAAAAAAAACAGTAATTTTTGGAAACACTGTTTTCTCATGAAAACTGAGGGATGTTATACCTCTTCAGGGACTGTTACCAGGATCTCCTGAATTTGCCTTCAAAATTGATCTATAGTCTGTTGCATCTTAACACCTTCACAACTATCCTCCCCATCCTAGCCACCATCATCTCTTACCTGTATTATTGTAATTACTCCGCAACAATTTCCTCCATTTCCTCCCTTCAGTCCCTCCTGTCCATTCTCCACTGAGCTGCTTGGGATCCTTTGTTTTTGTAAGTTAGATTTTGTTCCTTCTTCACTTAAAATCTTGCAGCATCTTTCCATAGAATTCAGGAAAATTGTCCAAAGACCTTACCACGACCCACCAGGCTATCCACACCCTTCCCCTGGGTGTCTCTTTGCCACCATCACTCCATGCTGCCCTTCATTTCTCAGCTCTCACCTCTCTGGCCTCATTATTCCTTGAGCATTCCAAGCATGCTCCTGCCTCAGGGCCTTTGTTACTGCCACTCACTTTGCCCATGACACTCTTTTTCTAGATGTCAGCATGGTTTGCTCCCTTTCTTTCTTTAGGCCTCTAATCAAATATTTCCTATCAGAGAGATGGTCTCTGAGCTGTCATTTCGGAAGTGGTACCTACATCAACACCCTTGTCTTAACCCTAATGCTAAATTCCAAAAGGAAAGGATCTGACTAGCTCATAAGAGGTTGAGTGTCCACCATAGTTCTATCAGTTTTTGTCTTGAGAGTGGTAGAGTTGTCTTATAGTAAAGCAATACAGCTGCTAAAATTCAGTCCTACACAGGCTACAGTTCTCAGGAAGAAGGGGCATTGGCTACTGTGACATTATGCCAGGAAATCTAGAAGAGCTAAGACAGAGGTGGTCATAGTACTACTACTAATTCCTTGGGGGACCTTAGACATGTCAAACCGTAGGCCTCAGCTTCCTCCCCTGTCTGGTGGGGATACAATTATATGCTACGATTACTTGCAGTGAGATTAGTAAAAAGAAAAGATGTGAAATTGAAACAATTGGGAAATTTAAAACTTCTTTATAATGCAGTGTTGTTGTTAAGTCCCACAGTGTCGAGTCTGACTCATAGCAACCCTATGTACAACAGAACAAAACACTACCCAACACTGCCATGCACGTGATCTTTTTATGTTTGAGCCCATTGTTGTAGTCACTGTGTTTCTTCTCATTTTGAGTCATTTTACAATACCAAAAGGAGGTTGCAGGAGCTTTATTCCATTTCCATCATTAAAGTCGACTGTACTTTGAGGAGGCAACTCTTCCCCAGTCATCCTGTGAATGCCTTCCAGCCTGGGAGGCTCATTTGTTTGGCACTATATTTCACAGTGCTTCTCTGTTACTCATAGGGTTTTCAGTAGCTAATTCTTTCAGGAGTGGGCTGCTGGATCCTTCTCCCTAGGCTGTCTCAGTATGGAAGCTCAGCTGAAATCTGCGCAACAAAGTTTTAGGAACCCTTGGTACAAAAAAAAAAAATCTCAAAAAGCTGTATTTTAATCAATAAAGATACTAAAAGGTGTCATGATGTTTATATTTTTAACCAAGTAGCCTATGGCTCAATACTCTTAAAATAAAAGAGCAGTTGCTACAGGTTGGAATTTTTATAATTAATGTATGTTGTTGTTAGGTGCCATTGAGTCTGTATCTGACTCACAGTGACCCTACATACGGAGAAACACTATTGTCAGTGCTTCCCTGTTATTCATAGGGTTTTCAATGGTGGATTGGTTTTTGGAAGTGGGTTACTGGGTCCTTCTCCCAAGCCCACAGTATCTGGTGTTCCCAGGCGGTCTCCCATCCAAAGACTAACCAGGCCTGACCCTGCTTAGCCTCCAAGATCTGATGGGACTGGATGCCATAATGCTACAGCTGCAGGCTTGTTGTTGTTAGGTGTTATCAAGTCAGGTCTGACTCATAGCAACCCTACATACAACAGAACAAAACACTCCCTGACACTGTGCAATGCCCGGCACTATGTCAGTGCTTCTCCGCTATTCATAGGGTTTTGGAGATTATTTTGGGAATTGGCTACCAAGTCCTCCCATTTTTTGCAGTGCTGAGGATTGGACCCAGGGCCACAGAGAGTACAGAGCAGCATTCTACCAAAAGAGCTAAAAAAAAAAAATAGTTTTTGGAAATTACTTTTCCTGTTATTTTCACTAAGATGAAGAAATATATTTTCTATAATTTTTCTGAAAAAAATGAAAAGAACAGTTTATTTTTCCTCTGAAATCTCTTGAGAAGGTTAGCATAGAACATGTACTCATAATACAATGATAATGTGACCTGAACTAAAATTCCTTCTATTTACTAGAAGAGCTATTTTCATAATTACGTATATGGACTAGTTTACCTATATCATCATTACCTCAGAGTTAGTTAATTTTAGCTTGATTGGAATGTCAGGAAAGGTGGGTCATAGTTCTGAATACCAAAGATGTACCAGAATACATTATCTTCCCCATATAATAGTGCTTGTGCTAGTCAGTTTTCCATGCTATGACAAAATACTTGAGAAAAACAATTGAAAAAGGAAGAGGGTTATTTTGACTCAGGGTCTCCAAGGTTCTAGTCCCTAGTTACTTGGCCAGGTTGCTTTCAGGCCTGGGGCAATGCAGTACAGGAGGGCAAAAGCATGTGGCCGAAGAAAGCTGTTCACCTCATGTCAGCCAGGAAGCAAAAAGAGAGGGGCAGCGGGGGCTGGGATCCCAATAGTCCTTTGAAGGGCAATCTTTCAATAGCCTACTTCTTCCAGTGAGGCCCGCCTCCCTACATCCTCACCATCTCCTAATCACACCATACGCTAATGACTGAACTTTTAATACATAAGCCTTTAGGGGACATTTAAAATCCAAAATGTAGCAATCCTACTTTCATGTAACCACAAGTCAAAGGTTTGTGAATAAATTATAATTCCTAGTGGATATATCTAGCTGTGTCTGGGGGGTAGCAGAAAAAGTACTGATCTGAGTCAGAAACCTGATTTTCCAACTCAGGCTATAACCAAGATTATTTATCGGTCTAAGTCTCAGTTTCCTTAACTATAATAAAGGACCTGGAAGGCACTGGATCTCCCAAAGCAGTATAATTCTCATTTGCATTTCTGACCAATTCAGCACTAGTCAGTCAAGAATCAAGTCCTTGATTCCCTTGATTCTTTCAACTCATGGGTTCAGAAGCTAGGGAACTTCTACTCACCTACCCAGTGGACTAATCTTTTGTGTTGTCAGAGAGATGTGTATAGCTTCAGAATGATTTCCACTTGTGTAGGCTACTTTGCACTCCTGACTTCTGTTCATTCAGTCTGTTTACACATAATTGTGCTTGTTTTTAACCTATTCATGCAAGTTTTACATGTAATTGCAGTTTATAGTTGCATTCAATAGTATGTAAACACATTATATGATGTGTAAAGAAAATAATTGTTTCTATGATTAAGTGGAATGCTGTGGAGAGAAGTAGGAAAGACTGTCCATAAGGAGAATTGCTCATGAAATAGGTATGGCAACACAATTATAAGGAAAAGTTTTTAAAATCTAAACATATTCTGCACTCAGGCTTGCCCTCTATGTTTAGTTTTCTACTCCATTCAAACAATTGGGAACTTGAACTTGTAGATGTGATTAATGCATAAAGGATAGTGGAATTCTGCTAAGTAGGTTGGAAAAAAATTTAAGGGCATTTTCCACCATCAAAAGCCTGATGAAACAACACTAGTATTTATGCTAATGAATAATGAAATGTTTAAGGTGTAAGTTGTAGATGGTGTTCTCCAGATATTGACTCTGAGACAGATTTTCATGCAGGGGGTTTAATAGTGTTACCCTAGGGCAATAGCTGGAAAGAAGTGAGGGATGGCAAGACTGAGTTGAGGGAAAACTTGGAATATGTGCATTTGTGATAGAAGTCTGAGGGTGGTCCCAGCTGACATAGGAGTGTGGGCCATGTCCTGGGAAAGGAGACTCCAGTTCCCTTTGGCTGAGGCAGATGCCAAGGAGGAACTTTGCTATGGGCCACCAGCATAGTTTGATACCAAAGTGGAGGTCGTTAATTGAAAGATTATTTGAAAGGGACTTAAATACAACTAAAATGGACTCAATGAGATGGGACAGTGAGACATTTCAATCACAGATCTATAACCATTGTTAGGAATGCTCTAATTGGGGAGCGGCTCTAATTAACTTCTTTCAATCCCTTCTAATTTTATCCTTCTGTGTAATCCAGTGACTTTCAACCTGGGGCAATTTTACCTCCCTGCTTCTCCCAAGAAATACCTGGAAATTTCTAGAGACACTTTTGATCGTCACAACTGGAGAAATTGTTACTGACCTCTAGTAGGTAGAGGATGGGATAGAGCTAAACACCCTACAATGCATGATTGCACCCACAATGAATTATTTGGTCCAAAATGTCAAGAGTGGCAAGGTTGAGAAACCCTTGTCTGAACCAGTGCTTTGGTTAGTAGCTACAGATAACATTTGTCTTCAATGTTCTTAGAATGCCAAACTGTTGGCTGCAAAGTGCTTCTTCTACCCTATTTTGACCATTTGTTAGAACTGTGTTTAACAAAACTCAGTGCCAAGCATTAAGACAAAAGTAGCAAGGACCATTCTTTGTTCTAAAACCTTCCCTTTCATTTCCTTGGGCATGAATGTAGACCATATTTTCCAGTCTCTGCAGCTTGGATAGCTGAGTAACTGAGGTCTAATCCAGAAAAGAGAAGGATTAAAAGAAGATGATCAAAGTATGATTTTGCAAATCACATGGCTTATGGATATATAAAGAACTGTTTTATCTTCTGATTCACAAATGCATGAAGAGTGGAGATAATGAGACAAAAACTCACAGGGAACACATTCTGTATACGAGGTATACTACATCCTGAATGACTGAATGAGTTCTAAATACATAAAGTCCAGTTGCTCAATCAGTATAAAATCAGGCCTCTAAGGAAAGTAATTCCTGCAGCTATACCACTGTGGCATCTGATCCTGTCAGATCAGGCATCCTCACTGCTTTACATCTCTGGTGAGGATGGCACATGAGGGAGGGCAACCATGTTGGAGTAAACTGCTTGCTTCATGAACCAGGAAGCAAAGGGAAAACAGAAGAGACCAGAGTCCCACAATCCCCTTCAGGCATGCCCTCAATGACCCAAGGACTTCCTGCTAGACTTCACTTTCCAAAGGTTCTACCACTTCCCACTAGTACCACCAGGGAACCAACTCTTTCACACATGCACCTTTAAGGGAACACATATCCAAGCCATAGTATAACCATAACTAATATGATGCCTTAAGTTAATATAATAAATTGAAGTTCTATTTAAATGCACTCCTTGGGATGAAGCTGCAATTAAAGATGATGTCCTGTCAATCAGCTCTGGAATTGGAAAGTAGACTCTCTAAGAAGGTTACTAAGTCCCAAGCCTTTCTCTCACTAGCAATATAATCTATACAGAACACTTGTACTTCTGGGGGAAAAAAATCTGTAAAATTAGGACATTAGTTTATCACTAGTGTCTCTTCCAGACCTCACATTCTATGTTTCTAAGCTGTATCTGTTCTTGTTACCCAAGTCTCTCATCAAACTTCTTCCTATGGATCATCCTTTGTTTCCTAGTCAGAGGCTCCCTTGAGAAGATGCAGAGGGAAAAAGAGGAAATTCTCAAAAATAAGGTTTCATTTGGGGATGTGGAGGGAGATACTTAGTAAGATTATTTAAATTAAAAATCATATAGGATGTATTGAATGTGACCCAATTCTTTTTCTCCACATCTCCTTTATCACTTCCATAGGAAGATTAGATCAGTTATAAAAAGTATGTTTTCCTGGCTTATTAGTTGTATAATGTGTATATTAACTGACTTATTACTTTGTACCCCAATAATATGTATAAATAAAATAATAATTTTTAAAAGATGTGTTTTCTTTGCACATCTGAATGTATAATACAAACTTTTATTCTTCTACACTTACATTGCTGAGTATTCTGTGTCAGATATAATAGTAGATACTTTGATTCAGGTTCTTGGTTTAATCAAGGGAAGTCCAATGACCTTTTAACCTCTTCTACCTTACAACTGACCCTCCTCTTTCCCAATCCTCCAGTGTTGCTTTACATCCCACAAGAACCTTCTTCTGTGGAGGCTGAATGCTCTAGTACAATATTTTTTCCATCATTCCTGATGATTTTAAAAATATCATCCATGGTGCTTGATAAAACTAAGTCTTCCTAGGCCATCTACTGAGAAACACTGCTTCAGTGTATCTGGAGTGGGGACTTGGTATTTTTAAGACCCTTATTACCACCTAGTTTGGGAAAACCACATTCTGTTCTGCTCCATAGATTGCAATCTGTGATATAATCATCTACATTTCAGTAAAACGGTATTGCCATTTATTCTGATGCATAAGCCAAAGTCTTAGGAGTTCTTGATTCTGCATTCCCTATCACCTCTATATACCATTCTTTATCCCTACCTTCAACCCAGTCATTGAATGATTTCTCATATAACCATTTTCTTTCCATCTTCTTAAGACTACTAACATCTCCTAGCCAAAACTTCTGCAACTCATAACAATCTTTCTGCCACTATACTTCCTCTTTTCTACATTCAGTGGACAGAATCATTTTCTTCATACACAAATCAGATTTTATGAAACTCATGTCATACATGTGAATAAATCACTTAGGGGATTATACTTAGGATAGAATTCAAACTTCTTTCTCATGGCCCTCAGATTCTGCACTTTCTGGCCTTGACTACCTCACAGGCCACACTCAAGCCCTTTCTCTTACCAACTCATTATCTTATCCACACTGATTCTCTTTGAGGTTTGAAGATACAACAGGTTCTGGCTGCCTCAGCTTTTTATACAGACTCTCCTTTCTCCTACAGGTGACACTCTTTACCCACTCTTTGGATGACCAGGTATTGCTCATCCTTCAGTTCTCACTGTAAATTTCCCTTTCCTGGGAGAAGATTTCCTTGACAACTCTATAAATAGTAGACTGTTTCCACCCTATACATAGTAGAATTTCCCCCTTATGTTAATATTAGGCTATTATTCTTTTTCTTCATATCACTTACCACATTTTCTAAGTACTTACTTTTTAAATCTTGCATGAACTCACTTATGCATTTTTAGCTTTCCAGTTAAAATGGGAGCTCCATGAGTGGAAGGTATATATGTTCTGGGTGTGACATAGCGTATAGTGCTCCATAAATACCTGTTGAATGACTGAATGAATGAATGATAATAAATTAATAAATGTTGGGCTTATTAGATCTTTGAGCTTCCCCTAAGATTGTGAGAAATAGAATCCCTTTTTAAATTCCCCTCCTAAAAACTCAATTTATAAAATTTCCTAAAAGACACAATAGAAATGAGTAGAAACACACCAATTCCCCAAAGTAATTCTCTAACATAAGAATAAAGGGGAGTTGGACAAAGAATAAAGGAATCTAGGTAACTTTCTAGAAAAGAAACACTCTGACTCCTTATTCCAATTTGTAAGATATCCCACATCATGCTCTTAAATTCCAATTACCACCACACATAAAGAATATATTCCATAGAATCATGTCTTCAGGCTTATTTTGTAGCATTTAAGTTAAAATACACCTGGCATACCACTGTGGCATCCAATCCTGACAGATCTCGGAAGCTAAGCAAGGTCAGGCCCTTCATAGGAGACCGCCTGGGAACATCAGGTACTATAGGCTTGGGAGAAGGACCCAGAAACCCCAAAAAAAAACCCACTCCCAAAAAACAATCAGCCATTGAAAATCCTATGAACAGCAGAGAAGCACTAACAATAGTGTTTCGCCTGTTGTACATAGGGTCGCAATGAGTTGGACACCGACTGGATGGCACTTAAAGACAAGTTAAAACACACAGACAAATCAGTAAGCAGACAGTTGAGACAGTAGCAGAAAATTGATACACTTTTATCAACATTGCTATCTTATGTTCCATGAGAGATATACCATAAAAGGAAAGTTTTGTGTTCATATCTATAAATCAATAATATAGTAAGTCACTCATTGGGCATTTGAAAACTCATTGCTATTTTGCTCTTACATGTATATTTATAATTTAGACATTGCTCTCAGGAGTTTATGACCATGATCTTTGTACTCAGTCCTTGTTCTTACTGTTTCTGAGCACATTTCATGATTGGCCTTCTCAGTTCTATAGGATTCTTTTCTTTCTTTCTTTTTTTCCCATTATAATAAATCACTAGTTTTGGCTAGTGATTATTTTATTAAATTTTCCTGTTTTTAAAAATTAAATTGTTTAGGACCACTTCATATCCAACTCGAAAGCTTAAGTGAATTGCTTTCAAGGACTTCCTGGACTTTTTGAAATGCTCAAATCACACAAGGTGCTGTCTTATTTCACACATTTAAAGAGTCATATTCAAGAGGCTTAATTATAGTCTCTACTGGAATCAAATGATAATTGGAAAATCTCTTTATTTCCACTTCTTGATCATGAATTTTCACCTCTCTGCCTATGAAGGATTCCAAAATGTTATTATCACTACAATTAGTGGTTTGTGGCTATCTTATTTCCAAATTCCTTCTTTGACACTAATAAATATGAAATTCTTCTAAATTATTTTATTTATTCATAGTTTGTTGTGTGGTAATAAATCCTGTCTAGCTGACACATCTAGTGGGCTGGGATTTAGCTCAGTTGGTAGAGCACTGCGCTGCAGTCTCTGAGGTCCCAAGTTCAATTTCCAGCACGGCAAAAATGGGAGAAGGACCTGGCAATCCACTCCTAAGGCAATCCTGAAACAGTCAGCCATTGAAAACCCTCTGAGGGTCACTATGAGTCAGATACTGACTCCACAGCACACAACAACAACAACAACAACAAGCTGACACATCTAAGACATGCATTATTGTTCTGCTGTGTTACTTTCTTAAATGAGACTTGGGATGGGTTACTTATGGTCACTATTCAATGAAATACCTTCATCTACTGAAATTTTACTCAGTTGGCAAATGAATTTGGCTTTCACTGCTTAAAGAATGTCTTTAAAAAAAATAAAAGTGCGGTATTATCTTTAGTTAAATACAAAGACCTCTCCAACCTGCCACCTAGAGACTATTTCAACCACTGCTGTGTCTGACAACCAGTCTCATGTCTGAATCTTCAGCAATAGTAAGGTGAATTCATTTTCTTCTAGGAAGACAAACCCATGGCTCATTGCTGTTTTCAATAACAAAAATGTTGGAGAGCTAGATGGCAAAACTGTTGCCACTGGCATCTTTCACATGAACCACATCAAAAGAGCCAGGATGTCTCTGCTGGCAACCACACCAATTCTTTCCAAGTTAGCACTCTTGGTTACCATGCAGAGGTTACCAGTGTCAAACTTAATGAAATCGACAGTCTTGTCAGTCTCCAAATCAGTCTGAATCATGTCACTCACCTTGATGAGGGGATCAGCGCAGCAAATGATGCAAGTATTGTAGGTCACCAGATGAAGGTGTATTGTTGTTGTTGTTAGGTGCCATTGAGTCGGTGTCCACCTCATAGAAACTCTGTGTACAACAAGCAAAACAGTACTGTTAGTGCTTCTCTGCTATTCATAGGGTTTTCAATGGCTGATTGTTTGGGGGAAGTGGGTTGCCAGGTCTTTCTCTCAAACCTACAGCACTTGGTATTCCCAGGCAGTCTCCCATCAAAGTAATACCCAGGCCTGACCCTCCTTAGCTTCCAAGATCTGACTGGATCAGATACCACAGTGGTATGGCTGCAGGCAAGGGTGCTTTAGATACTTTTAAGTCACTATGACCAAAATACCTGACAGAAACAACTTAATGAAGGAAATATTTGGCTCACAGTCTCAGAGTGCTCACTCCACAGTGGTTTGGCCCCATGTGCTTGAGCAGAACATTATGGTAGTGGAAACCTGTGGTAGGATGAGCACTTCACACTATGGCAGATAGAAAACAGTGGGCAAGGCTAGTAGCAAGGGCTGGGTCTGACCTTCAAAGGCCTGCCCCAAGTGACCCATCCCCACCAGCTAGGCCCCACCTCCTCCTCATGTTTCCATAATCTCTCAAAATAACAGCGTCTGCTGGGAACCAATCATTCAAACACATGAGCCTGTGGGGAACATTTCAGATTTAAACTGTAACTGAGGTATTCCTTTTGTGCCCACAAAGTTCTTTCTCACTTTGCACAGCTTGTACAGGTGTAATAAAGGAACAGAAAGTGAGCCTTTGCTCTCATAGGTCAGGTGGGCATTCTCTCTAGTCTTATCCATGCTGACATCCAATCAGACCAGCAGGGTAGGTATATCAGTTTGGACTTTGCCACCAATCTTAATGAACCAATACATGCAGATTTTCCTTACTTCACCTCTATCAGGGCATTCTTAAGTCTGCTCCTTAGAAAAATGATAAGGGGAAGACATTCTCTTAGATTATGGAGATAGGCGGGTAGACAAGGAGCAAACACACCAGTCAATTTATTCAGTATCCCATGCTTTGGAACAGTTGTCCACTTCATAAGTTCCTTAGAACAATGAGCTATGACTGTGCTAGGTATGGAAAAAAGCTAAATAGTATCTTTAAATGACAATGGATACCACTGACTCTTGCCATTCAAAAGAAGATCATTCCAA
>VMDO01013926.1:0-56380 GCA_007922755.1 Pedetes capensis | reverse complement strand
GCTGAGCATTGTTGAGGCCTCCACTTACGTCCAACTCCCAGTTAGTCTCATATTAGTTACTTCATCAGGAACTGTCAATCAATGGATTTGTTCATCAGATCTTAGAATTCCACACTAATTCCACAGTCTCCTGTTACAAAACAGAGCTCTGAGCTCAGTGAGTACTTTCACATGACAGTTAAAGAAAAATGTCTATGTCTGTGTGCCATGTGTCTTCTGCAAGAAGAGCTTTCCCTGGTTATTCCTAGAGTAGGAAGCAGACTGTTAATATCCATCTAAGACACCACTCTTATGCTGGCCAAGGAGCTGTCTTAGGATCCAAGGGTTACTTCATACATTTTATGTCCCGGGATGGGCATCACAGAATCAGAGTAGGCAAAAAGAAAAGAAAAAAGAAAAATCAACCTTGATGCCAAGAAGAGTAGAAACACTACCCACCTCTGCCAGTTCCACTCAAGGGACACACAATGCCCCAGTGAGGCAGGGCTAAGAGTGGCATCAGAACATCACCCACGCAGCTCTGCGTATACACATCTAAGCACGTGTGCCCATCCATTCACTATACAACTAACATGGCCACCTCATTCCAGGGTGTAGGTTGGGTTCTTCTCCCTCTCTGCTGAAGTTTGTGATGACCTTTGAAAGTGTCTGGTTCTAAGTACATCGGCACTTAGACACCAGCATTCACAATCCAGGTGCACAGTAGGTACCTGCCCCCTGCCAGAAACAGGGTCTGACCTGAGCCCATGAGAGTGTGGCAGCCCCCTGCCCCCGGGGCGTTCCTCCCCTGCTGAGCACACCACAATGCTTGGCTGGCTCCCGCCATGGAAGCTGCTAATGCATCCCAGGATGTGTTTACACAGCACTCCGCCTCCAGAGCTGTGAACAGTGATGCCTGCCACATGCCGGACCTCCCAAGGACGGGAGCTGGGTGCCAAGTTCAGCGCAGAGCCACTGAGCGACCTCCGAGAGGCAAGGCCATGTGGCCCATCCTGAGATGCAAGGCTCAGAAGCAGAAGCCCAGCTGGGGTCTGGGACGGTCGGCTTCGGGGGCAGACACGGAGTGGGGGGCGTTAGCTGTAATCGGCCCCCTGACCACTGTTCCTCGGGAAGGAGGCCCTGTCTGCTGAGTGTGAAGGGTCCGCCTTGACAGGACTGTGGCCTTCGTGGCCCCAGGGTATGGACCCTGCTTCACTCTGTCCATCCCACACGGGTCCCCTTCTCGTACAACCCGAGAGAAGGGTGACCACACAGTATTGCCAACAATGGGCAGTCCTGCCACCAAGGGACAGCGCTGCTTCTCACACTCAGCCTGGCTTTTCTCCACCACCAGCCTCACTCTTCAGTCCTGGGAAACAAGCGGGTCATTGGTCAGCCTCACAGACAGCAAACCACACAAGAGCAAGGGTGGGATTCACAGGCCCTGCCTTCACCTACCACAAGATGAAGGCAGGCTCCCTCCTCACCACACACCCCTGCAGGCCCCTCTTCCACACCTGCCTAATGCCGGCAAAGGTGACAGGCTTGTCCTCCCTCCCTTCACTGGCCCTTTGGTACTGGACTCTAATACGTACTTGTCTCTCTTTTCATAAATTATAGACTCATCGCCTGTCTGTTTTATAATACAGCTTAAGACGTACTCCTGAATGAGCCACATCCACCCTCCAAGCTCCCTCCTCTGATTACCAGAGTGGCCACACCTATTCAGGTGTAAGGGTGACAGAAGTTCAAATGTTCACACTTTTTTATTTTTTATTTTTTTATGGTTCATACTTGGCATGAGTTTGGCACATGACACCACCCCACCCCCACAGAGGAGGAGGAGGGATTAGTTACCACTTACAGCCACAATTCACAGGGGCAGGAGAGCTGGGGTGCAGCCCCTCCCCAGGGGCTTCCTGCAGGGTTTGTTCTTTAAGATATTCCCAGAGAAGCTCAGGTGGTTTCTGCGTGAGTGCACAGTGTCAAAGGCCTTTTGGTTCCTGTGCTGAATTCTTTTTTTTTTATTATTGGAAATTTTTAATGTACACCTTAATGGGATTCATTCTGATGTGCTTTTCATTGTGGCATTTCCATATATACATTTTGGTATACATTATTCATATAGGTGCCCCCTTACCCTCTTGTGTGCTTCCCCCCCACACCCTCCCCAAATGTTCACACTTTTATCAAATGAACATTTTCAGCGATGTCAAATGCTGGCAAGGGTGTGGTAAGGAGGGGATTCTCCAAGGATACTAATGGTTCAACTTGGTAATAAAGAGAAATGTTTGTGTACAAGGATGTTGAATATTCCTCTACTGGTACTAGTGGAAAAACTAAATCCAGAGATTGGATCAGCAAGTGGGGAAGTGGAATTCAATTTTACCCAACAGTTAGGCTGATTTTTCCTCTTAAGGAGAGAATCTTCTTTGTTTAAAAAAAAAAAAAAAAAAAAAAAAAATCCAGGCAAGCATTTGGTGGAGGCTGAGCTCCTGAGGACAGAGGTCAGTAGAAGGCAAGGGAACAAAAGAGACACGTTGTTCCCCACTAGAACTACATAAGTGGGAACTGGTGTGGAAGTACCTGGGGGGGGCAGGAAAAGGAAGGAAGAGAACTAGGAAGACACGGCAGAGAGAGGAGAACAATATTCTCCAATCTGGAGAATGCAACTGATAGTCAAATATCCACGGAATTTTCAGAAAATGTTAAATTGCCAAATACCTTTGGGACACAAATGAAATTGAGCCTCTTAATGCATTTCAGAAACTGAATTTTTGAAGGCCATATTCTCTAAAGTGGAAGTAAATCAGAAATTAATAGCAAAATAATTGATATTTTTTGAAAGATTATAAAATATTCTCCTTTGCTCTGTCCTACCCATTGCTTAACTTCTGATGAAGCGGAAAGTTTCTAGGAAAATCTCAGCTGACAAACTTGATGTGTCAAGCAGGAGAAATCCGGAATAAACCAATAATTGCACAAAAAGTAACTGTCAAAGAAATACTCCACCCAAAAGGTCCTGTGCCCTCTTTATTGGCAAGTTATTCCAAACATTCGAGGAATGGGTTATTTCTGTGCTACTTAAACTCTTAAACTGACATAGAAAAGCAAAAACTATGGAAAGTGCCCCAATTCATTCAATTCATTTTTTGAGGTTAGTAAAAAAAAAAAAAAAAAAAAATATATATATATATATGTATATATATATATATGCACACACATATATATAATAAAAACCTGAAAATAAGGTACAACCCAAAATATCTTATGAATACAGACACAGTAATTTTCAATAAAATATCTCCAAACCAAATCCAGCTGAATATTAAACAGACAATAGTTCATCGTCAAGAACAGTTAAATGCCAAGAACATAAGGAAGATTCCCCATTAGGAAACCTATTAATATGATTCCATATGTTACTAGGTCAGCAAAGTGAAAAAAACTAAATTAAAATACAATCATCTACATAGTCCCGTCAGAACCCTGACAACAGAGGACTCTGGAAATGACAAGTCTGCTTGTCCAATACCACCCACAGTTGGTTTGTTTGGGGAAGATGACACCCAAAAACAGTGAGTTACACTAAGCAATGCCCAACCAGGGCCAGGTGCTGTGCTAGGATCTCAGTTACCAAATATAAATAGGGAGTGGGGTCCATTAATCAGAGCAGCATGAATACAGCCAATTAGTGCGCCATGAGATTAACTAATTAGGTCTTAATTGGCCATTTTTTCTTTCATGAAATCAACTGGACCAGAATGGAAAAGAAAAGCAAATATGAGGGAGAGTCACACAGTATTGCTTTCTGAAACTTTCAAGATATAGATAGATAGGTACATAGATAGATGATAGATAGATAGATAGATAGATAGATAGATAGATAGATAGGATATAAAATGCATTTAGGCTGGGATTTAGCTCAGTTGGTAGAGTGCCGCTCTGCAGTCTCTGGGATCCTGGGTTCAATTCCCAGCCCCCCAAAAATGGGAGAAGGATGTGGCAATCCACTCCCAAGGCAATCCCAAAAAAATCAGCCACTGAAAACCCTATGAGGGTTGCTATGAGTCAGACACGACTCAATGGCACCTAAAAACAACTTAAATATTAATTGAGCTGGGATTTAGCTCAGTTGGTAGAGCGATGCTCTGCAATCTCTTGAGCTCCAGGGTTCAATTCCCACCACCACAAAAATGGGAGAAGGATGTGGCAATCCACTCCCGAGGCAATCCCGAAACAATCAGATATTGAAAACCCTATGAGGGTCGCTATGAGTCAGACACAACTCAAAAGTACCTAACAACAACAAAATGCATTTGTTTCCAGAGTCAAAAAGTCTAAATAACACGACTGACCCAGAGGGCTGAGAGGAATGACTTCCTGGATTTCCACTGCTACAGACCTGGGTTTGGATTCGGGTGACCTTTAGACGTGAGACAGTAAAGAAGGCACCAAAGCCCCTGTGGATCTTGTACTGAACATCAGTCTCATCAGATAAAGCTGGGATGATTGCAAAGTGAGACCTGCCTACAGTTCTTTATTAGTGTCAATTCCCCTGAGATCCAGTAATTTTAGTCTGTGAGCATCTTGAGAGTGGAGTGATTAAAGTGTAAAGACAAGCAGCCAGTGAAAACCCCGGGAGGGCTGCTATGAGTTGGACCCGACCCAGTGGCACCTAACAACAGCCCTGGATTTCCCCTGCTACAGTGAAAAGCCTGGCTGTGCTACACAGGTAAGGTAGATGACTTTTGGGAAGATTCACCCCCATCCCTCACCCCATACACACAACCTCTCTGGGAGGAGCACACTTCCCTGGAGCCTGGCCAGCCAACATGCTCTGGCTTCAGAGAAGGTGAAGATGCTTCCCTATGACTTTAGTTAAGTGAGTAGCTTTGGCCAAGGTCATGTTGCAGAAATGACATTTGTACAAGCTTGAAAGACCCATGTGCACTTGGGCTTGCCCTGGTGTGTATTATCCAAGAGACCGCCACACTCTGGTTAGCCCCCAGGTCCAAGGAGGTTGAGAGACGCAGGAAGCACTAATGAGCACCCCACTTCCCCACAAGAAAAGAGAATACTTATCAGGGAACCCTCACAAGATCAGTGCACACGAATCTTTAAAAAACAGAAAGAAACATAAGCAAAAATGCAGTTAAATATTCCCTGAAGGTTTGGATATAAAATGTTCCCCGACTTTACAGAACTTGGGAAAATTCCTTTGTGGTCTATGTATGGAGGCTGGCACCATTCCCTTCTTTCATTGGAGATACACTTGGCTTTTTTAGTTGTGTGACTGCTTTAGGTAGTTGGAAGAGGAGAAACTTTTGTTACTTTTCCATTGTGCCATATGCCATTTAAAACAACAGGATTACTTTTGTTCTTGGAATGTGACCACATCATTTAAAGACCTGGACTTGTCAAAACTACAGTACGAGCTGGGTGCCGTGGCACATGTCTGTAATCCCAGTGACTCTGGAAGCTGAGGCAAGAGGATCGCAAGTTCAAGGCTAGAGGAAGCTTGTGTAATTTAGCAAGACCTTATCTCAAAATATAAAATAAAAAACTGGATGGGTTCCAGCTCCATTGGTAGAACACTGGCCTCACATGTGTGAGGCCTTGGGTTCAACCCCACAGTACTGAAGAAAAAAAAAAAAAAAACTACTACAATAAGGGAAGTCTTGCCTCAGCAAACTAAACGCACCACCAAGGTCCAATAACTTTACAAATATGAATCAGCACAGGAAGAGACTGACAGACTGATTGACTAAACATATTCTGAAATATTTAAATATTTAAAAAGAACATACCGTTAAAAACAGATATACATATATTTTCTCTCAATATATTATTTCTATGTATGATGTAATGGCAGGGAATTCAAAAATTAAGAGATTCCCAGAGTAGATTACTTGAAAAAATTAAATGTCAGTATATCAAAAACACAAGAGTAAAATGGCAATAACAACATGAGAAAAGTATTTATAACATATAAAAATGAAAGACTACTATTCATTGTATATAAAGAGCACTTACATAATAATAAGAAATTCTCATTAGGAAAACAGGCAAAATTATGGAAGATGAAAATTCATTGTTCTATTTCTAATGTCTTAAGGAAACGATCCACAAAAGCATTAATACAAATGACCCAAAAGTATTTTTTAGAATCCCTCACTAATAAAATACAGACTGGTGGAAACTTTCTGGAAAGTAATTTGGTAGTATGAATCTTAAAAGTTCACAGTTTTCCATGTCTAAACAAAGACAATGTTTTTAAAGGAAATAGTCACAAATGTGAACAAAGATGGATTTATAAGCTTATTTATATCAGTAATCCTTGCAACAGCAAGAAGCTGAGACCAGCCTAAGTGGTCAGTAGTGAAGAACTAGTTAAAAGATGACACATTCAAATGATGCCATGCTATGAATCATTACTATAGAAAAAAATTTAGGGACATAAAATATTCCTCACATTGTTAAATTTTTGAATAGTTATAAAAACAGTGTAATTACTTCTTCAAAGACACATGCATATTAGTATTCTAGGAAGAATATTGGAATATATACAACAAAATCCTAAAAGTTAGTGGAATTAACGATGATATTCATTTTCATCTTTGTCCTTTCCTATATTTTTCAAATTTTTATAATGAACAGTTTTTTTAATCAGAAAAAAAGCACACAATGGTAATTTCAAGAAAGAGGGAGAGAGAAAAGAGAATTTAAAGAGTTCTTTAATAGGTGATTTTTTTTAAGAAAATCATTCTTCTTCTTCATTTTTAAATTATTTTCAAAATAAAATGCTATTATATTTATAAATGAAGGCTTAGAGTACAGATGTGTTTCTGAGTATTTGACCACAATAATTTATAGCATACGTTGGCTGGGGCTGTTCAGGCTGACAAATTCCAGAAAGTAATTGCATAAAATACTTGGAGAGGAAATTGCTTTATGCTTCCATGCTATTTATGGAAATTAACATCTTTGCAAAAATAAACTGAGAGCAATCACAATCATAAACCTTAAAATGTGGTTTCCATAAGACGTTAGCTTTGGTGCTTTAAGAATCATTAGTAATGCAATGGAGGAACATTGCCCTTTTTTTCTGTTAAGAAACAGTTACATATAATTGTGGGGTTCTTTCCTCCTGTATTTTTAATCTGTCCCTTTCTCTTGGACCCTTCCCTTTCGCAGTACAGATATACCCGTACACTTTGTGAAGCAAAATCGTTCTTAGGATTCTGTCTCCCTCTTGATGAATATTATATATTTCATTTATTCAGTGTTTCAAACTTCTGCAATTGATATCATTCCCCAAACCTATTCCTTCAAAGTTAACCAATCATTTCCCAAGATCATGGTGAATTTCTACCTCCCTGTGCCCCTAAACCTTGCTCAAAACCTGTAGGAATTTTCAATTCTCTCATACCTCTCAATGCCATGAAACTGCTTGTCATGCTCTGACCTTTCAGGCTCTAAATGGTTCCCCTATCCTATCTCCTTGTCCACGCGGAGCCCCCCACCCCCACCACTACATTCTTGAAAACTGAGTCCCAGGTCTCATCATTCCTGGCCTGCAGTCATGCCAGAGCCCTTTCAAACAGCCTCTGCCCACGTCTGTCCCCAGAGGTCCACTGCATCCCAATGATCCTCCCCTTACCTCATGACCAGCTCCCACAGGACGCCACGCTGCCTGCTCTTCCAGGTCTTCCCCAGAGCAGCCATGGATTGTTCTGTCCATCCTGACCTCAGGCCTCCTGCTGCCACTCTTCAAACAGATCTGAGAGGCATTCTTGACATGGAACAAATGGGACTCGGTGGCCAAAGGAGGTCCGGGAAAGGACACTAGACAAGAAGACAGGGGGAATAACACCAGGAAGCGGGCTCGTGTGAACAGTGGGTAGAGGGGGCAGGCCCTGCAGGGAGCACTGGGTAGGAGAGAGATGCTGGTACAGGAGGATCTGGGTCTGAACCACGCCCCCCAGGTGCAGACTACCTCCTGGCTGCTGATCTGCAGCACATGGAAGAGGCACACAAGGGCTCTCAGAGATAACTGGCCTCTTCCTTTTCAGAGGGGCCCTTGTGTTAAAAAACAAAAAGGAAAACCGAAACAGAGCTGTCAAGATTTTATTTTCTATGTTCACACTTAATAGGTAATGTAAAATAATGGGCATTTTTATGGTTTCATTGTATATATAAAATCCTGTTTGAAAATAACTTCATAGGGTTGTATTTGAGAGGCTGCATCATTATGAGACTGGGGTCACCAAGTGATAAAGCCAAGGAAGGGAGTCTCTGGGGACAAAACCAGATGGGTGATTGAGGCTGCCTGAGGAGAACAGATGGAGGAACAGAGAACAGGGCCACAGGCGGAAATCTGGACTCAGGTAGCATTCAAATGGAGTCAAAAATAAGTAAAGAAGGAGCAGGAGATGGGAAGGCCAAAGAGGAAAAAAGTGGAGGGGTCGCAAATGACTAACAAGAAGAGAACTTCCACTCGACTCTCACTGGATCTACTCCGTGACTCCACCTTGCAGATTTTCAGGGTTTGAATATGGGTAATTAAGTGGGGTCTGCATCCAGGACAAGGTTAGGTCTTTCTCTTTTTTAATTTTTAATTAGTGTACAATATAATGAGTTTCCACCACATATCTGTCAGCTTGCCATGCTATGGGGGCTTGCTTGTTGCTGTGAGGCTGAAAGCTATGCCACCAGTATCTCAGATACCAGCAGGGCCACCCATGGTGGGCAGGTTTCAGCTGAGTTTCCAGACTAAGACAGACTAGGGAAAAAGGCCTGGCAGCCCACTCCTGAAACAATTAGCTATTGAGAATGCTATGCAGCATTGTCAAATATAGTACCAGAAAATGAACCCCCCAGGCTGGAAGGCACTCAAAAAATGACTGGGGAAGAGTTGCTTCCTCAAAGTAGAACTTAATCATGGGAATGGAGTAAAGCCCCTGGGACCTCCTTTTGCTGATGTGGCATGACTCAAAATGAGAAGAAACATAATGACTGCAACATTGGGCTCAAACATAAAAAGATTACGTGCATGGTATAGTGCTGGAGAGTGTTTCGTTCTATTGTACATAGGGTCGCTATGAGTCAGACCCGAATCAACTGCACCCAACAACAAATAATGGGTTTCATAATGGAATTTTCATACAGCTGCCTTAAGTAATTTCTTTAAGGCTTTCTTTAAACTCTCTTGTTTGCCCCTTCAGTTTAGGTCATTTTGTTCAAATTCCATCACCAGTATCACCACAGAATGGAATATTTATCCAAATTATTATAGAGGACAAGGTCACAAAGAAAGTACATTCAAGACATAAAAACCTGGAGTCCTGGAGCTGGGTGTGATGACACACATCTGTAATCCCAGCAAGCTGGGAGGTGGAAGGGGAAGGATCACAAGGTTGAGGTCAGAGGCAGCCTACGCAACTTACCAGGACCCTGACTCAAAATAAAAAGTAAAAAAAAGGGATACGTGTACAGCCCAGTGATGGAGCACTTGAAGAGTAGGTGCAAAGCCCTAGGTTCAGCCTGCAAGTGCTACCAAGAAGAAAAAAATCTGGAGGCCTGGCAAAACAACTCGGGACTGAAAGAGTAAAGAGGAGCAAGGCCACAGCTGTATAAAAGGTGTAGGAAAAATGACTATTTTTCTTTTTCTCTCTTTTTTTAAATTTGCATACAACATAGCAGGTTTCATACTAGCATTTTCCTACACTTATACTGTGTATTTTGCTCTTATTCACCCCTGTTTTTCCCACCTCCTTATTTGTCCCAAGAAAAAATTATTCAAAGGAAATATTCAAACAAGTGACCTAATACGTGAGCATAAGATGCTCCTTACAGGTGGCTATAAGTAAACCAAGTGAATAAACCATCCCAAAGGTTCAACTGAAAAATGTGTTTAAAATGATGGCATTACAGTATGTCCATTGTTGTTGTTAGCTGTTGTGGAGTCAAGTCCGACTCACAGCGACCCTATGTACAAAAGAATGAAACACTCCCTGACACTGTGCCATACCTGGCACTATCCCAGTGCTTCTCTGCTACTTGTAGGGGTTTCAATGGCTGATGGTTTCGGGAGCGGACTACCAAGTCCTTCTGATTTTATAGTGCTAGGGATTGAACCCAGGGCTGGGATTTAGCTCAGTTAGTAGAGCGCTGCGCTGCAGTCTCTGAGGTCCCGAGTTCAATTCCCAGTACCACAGAAACGGGAGAAGGACGTGGCAACCGACTCCCGAGGCAATCCCGAAACAATCAGCCATTGAAAACCCTATAAGGGTCGCTATGAGTCGGACATGACTCAACGGCACCTAACAACAACAACAAAGGGATTGAACCCAGGGCCTCAGAGGGTGCAGAGCAGCACTCTACCAACTGAGCTAAACCCCATGTCCACAAGTACAATGAAATACACAGGTCAGAAATGAACAGAAAGAAAAAGAGAAGCACTCATCGGGATTAGGGACACCTGTGAAGAAGCCCTGGCCGTCCATTTCCCAGATGGACATGTGCTCAGTGGGTCTGCTGCCCTGTGCCTGGGCCTGCCAGAGCAGGGAGAGAAGAGCTGCAGGAAGCCGGTAAGACAGAGAGAGGCGGCAGCCAGGTGCCCGCTTTGCCCATGGATCAAACAGATGGTGCCAACTGTCCTGCCAGCACCCCACTCAGTCAGGCTGCCTGCTGGAGAGAAGCCCCCGCAGCGGGTGGCAAGCCAGCAGGACCACCTGTGGCAGGGAAGCTCCTGTGGAGCCCTAGGGGGATCTTGCCTCTGCTGCCAGGAAGGCAGAGAGGCCTGGCAAAGCCCAAGCAGCTGCTGCAGTTATCAGCGTGGCAGAAAGAGCAGTTTGCCCATCTCATCCCTTCTCCGTGTCCGACCCAGAAGAAATGACAGGAAGAAGTATTGCAGAACCAGTCCCCACTGTCCCATAGCAAACAAAGAAGACTGTAGCCCATGGCGCTGTCCCACTTGAGACCCCTGGAGCCGAGCTGCAAGCCTAGACCAGAGGGAAGGGAAAGGAGACTTAAACCAAGTTGGGAGCCAATATTTTAAGCTGAATTGATTTTTTAAGATTTCATTAAAGGATGGGAAAAGGGAATTTGACAAGGCGTGCTTGGACCAGTGACTGGCTCTACAGTGACACTCCACCGAGCTGAGACTTCTCAGGAAATCTGTGAGTTTAAGAGGCCCACATCCCCCAGAGAACCCAATGTGGGGCCATACTCATAGACACCCAGCCCATGACTCTCCAAGGTCAGCTAAACCCAGGCTAACCCAAAGGTCAATTGTGTGTCATGTGAGTCCATAAAGCAAGCATTCCGAACCCTGACCCTGGAGCCTCTTCCTCGCTGCCCTTGATGGACATGATCGAGGGTGACAGCAACATGAAGAGGTACCGGGGGAACTGGATGGTGAGATTATGGTGGGATGTGAGATTGTTCTGGAAAAGTGGCTTGACGCAGGCCTTTCAGCCTCATGTCGGCTCTGCCACTATGCCAGCCTCCCTGAGCACCTGAGATAGCATCTGGGTTCTGACGGATGGAGGAAGGATGCCTGCCGGCAGTGGAGGACAGGTCAAGAACTAAAGCCCACCCTTGACATCCTGTGACACTTTCTTCTTGCTGCCATTAACAAATTACCACAAATTTAGGGTCTTAAACCAAGGCAAGCGTATTCTTCTTCAGTTCTAGAGGCCACCAATCCAGAATGAGTTTTTGCAGGACGAAAATCAAGGCAGCACCAGAGCCAGCCACTTCTGAAGACTACAGGGGAGAATCCACTCCTGGCCCCTCGCCACTTCTAAAGGTTGCCAGCACTCCTTGGTTCCAGGCTGTGCAACTCCAATCTCTAGTTTCCATGGTAACTGTTTTCTCTACCTCCACCTCACCCTGGGGGCTAGGATTTAGCTCAGTTGGTAGAGGGCCACTCTGTAGTCTCTGAGGTCCTGGGTTCAAACCCCAGCACCACAAAAATGGGAGAAGTAAGTGGCAATCCACTCCTGAGGCAAACCCGAAACAGTCAGCCATTGACAACCCTCTGAAGGTTGCTATGAGTTGGACATGACTCCATGGCACCTGATAACAACAACAACAACAACCTCACCCTGTGTCCCATTTGGAAGAACTGCTGTGATTATATAATGCAAGATAATCTCCCCAACCTCAAGATCCTTAATCATGTCTGAGAAATCCCTTTTGCCATGGGGAACATTTATGGGTTCCAGGGATCAGAATATAGACATTTGGGGGACATTATTCAGCCTACCACACATCCCAAAGGCTTCTACCATCTCTACCCTGCTGTTCCCCTGTAATGACCAAGGCAACCAGAACGGGTCCAAGACCGCTCGGCCTTCTGGGTCCACCCAATCCCCAAGTTCTATGTGAGATCAGCCTCCCACAACAATCCACAGGCTCACAGTGAGGAACAAACCTAGAGTCATTCTGTCTTCTGCATATGCACTAACAAGACCCAGGAGACGGGAGCTGAGCCAACTCAGATCCCGTTTATTTTACAGGTTGTGCTCTGATGCTGTCAGAACCCTTCTCCCTGTATAGGAGGTCGCCACAGAGCTTTAAGACAACTCTTCTAACAAGCCTCCCAGAATTACTTCATCCAAATGTCTCCCACCTTTTAAAACTGTGCCTCAAGGGATCTGTTCCAGAAGATGTCTATGAACTCAGCAGGGAGGTAGTCAAAGATCAAGTCCTCTTTCAGAAGAGGCCATCCCATGCAGAGTTACAGGAGGCAGGGGGCAGCATTTGCCAGAGAATCTAAGCAGTGCAGCATCTCCCCAGAGGTAAACACAGCAGGGGCCATTCAGAGGCCCGGGAGCCCACATTGATAGGGTTGCTTAAAGATGGAATGGTAAAGTGACATCCAAGGTTAAAACCACTTCTGGAAGCACTGGCCAGAGAGCTGGAAATCTATCCTACGACTATTCAGTTAGTACACAGAGGGCACCATTTACTCTTCTCTTGGGCAAGGGGGAGAAAATGAAGAACAAGTTGTAATTCAGGGACCCACGGACACAAGATTCCTCCTCAAGGTGTTGGAACAGAGTATGGAAAGTTCTCAAATACTCCATGCTGGAAGAGAGAGCTGGAACAGCAGCTGCTATCTTCTCTGGGAAGACCAAGTCCCCAAGGATAGGGCCAGGGCAACAGGAAGCTTCCAGGCCCATGAGACAGGAACAAGGGAGCCTTTTCTGCTGCCTGGGTTAGGGGAACTGTGGGCTCCTCTAGGGACAGTCCACAACAAGTTAGAAAAACAAGGGACCGCAGCCTCATTCCTTGTGCTGCAGGCCCTCACAACCACTTGGAGTCAGTGAATATAAGATTTTAAGTTTTAGCTGGTTCACTAAGGAAAACCTTACTATTATTAACTAGCTGGAGCATCCGACACTCTTTACAGCTCAGCTACACACATCTATTTGTCCACCAGCTTCCTGGTGCCAGCATTTACAAGACAAGGGAGGCACCAAGGAACACGTGAAGCCCCATCTGCAACTTGATGTTAAGCAGCTTGATGCTGAATCCAGGCTGAATCTAGGGGAAACACTGTGAGACAGCCCTGGGCACAAGGCGCCCACCTGCAGGAACCTCACCTGAAAAGAGCAGGTCCCACCTCCCAGCCCCTGCAGTGTCTCTCCCCCGCTGATGTCTCTCGAGCGCCCCCTCCAGCTCCACAGCAGAAAATACTGGTGCCATGCTCCCTTCCAACCTTTCATGCTAACAAGCAGCAACCACAGAAAGCTGACATTTATTGTGAACTGACCCCATGCCAGACTCTATATTGGTTTGTGTTTTACTTTTTTCCACTTCACAATGGATTAACTCCTCCAAACAATTCTATGAGGTGGATACTATTATTACCCCTTCCCCACAGACGTGGAAACTGAGATGTGATGCAGAGATGCTTGTGTGACACAGTGATAAAGTGGCGGAGCTGGGATCTGAACAGTGGGTGGTATGGGTGAGGAAGGCCGCTGCTCTGAAATCTCCTTTTATGACCTTCTGCGCACTCTGCCTTGGTACACGGAGACAGCGCTGCCACAGCACAGAGATACGGAAAAATCCCAAAAAGGTCAGTGAGTGATTCAAGCTGGGCAAACCCTGACTTTGGACAAAGGTCAACAGCCTGCCTCAAAGAACATTTGGTTTTATAGGGTGAAAGAAGGCAAAATGAAACACTGTGCCTTGGAGGCTCAGCCCCAGCTGATCAGAAACAAATCTCTGAAGCTCTCATAGCCTATTTCCTCTGATGGGACAAAAAAGTAAGTATCCAGTTTTCCCCCAACACATTTTGCTAGCCAGATAAACCCTAAAATCACTCTGAAAATACTTAACTTTCATTCGAACAAAAGATATCTACTAAAATATTGTTATGGGAAAGCATCAATAAAATGCGATAATGCGGAAGATATTCCCTGCTAACCGATTCTGTGTGAGCCACAGAATTCATGGGGCCCTGGAGCCAGAAGAGGACACTTAGAGACACTCTGTCCAGGAGAGGAAAATGAGAGCCAGAGAAGCCTGATTAATTTATCACAGAGCATATATTTTCATTCATGCACACATGCATTTAGCAGAAACCTAAGCCCTTAAGTGCCCAGTCCTTTGCTAGACCCTGAGGGTACAAAGACCACAGAGACATGTGCCTGAGAAGTTACATCTTCAGGGAGGGGTCACCTTGTTCTGATTCACACAAGACATTGCATGGGGCTCACCGCAGCTCTCAGGACACAATACTGACTAAAATGTGCTCTGCATTTTTTGATCTGGGGCCACACTCTGACTGAATCCAGGCTACAAACATTTTTGTGTGGCCTTTGCCACTCTGTAAACCAGAAGATGTTATAAGGAATCTGGATGACCCAGCTATTTTGAAAAATAAGAAGACTTGGCAATCCTGGGCTTGCATTCCCACTTAGCAATGATCAGCTGAAGTTGAGTAGATACTGCTCTTCATACATGGAGCATTGTGTCCTCTGCCTTGTCCCTGTCCCTACCACTCCCTATTATCTCTTAGGCAACACTAGCTGCCCTCCTTTGAGTCTGCCCGCTAGGCAAATAAGAACGCAGTGTATAAGCTCAGTTCTCCCAGGTTGGCTGGAAAAGACAGGAGTCTAAAGAGAGAACTTCAAAACAGTGGACGTAACAGAAGTAGAATTCAGAATACTTATTTAGTGGCTAAGCTAGGCATTGCCCATTCATTGTGTCCTGGCCTCTAGCAGCCCAGCCTCTACTGGGTACACGCAGACAGCCATTCCAATCTGAAAATGTAGGGCCCCAGGTCACCCCTGCTGCATGGTATCCACAGTGATATTAATGTCCTGCCCAAGACTCAGAGAGGACAGGATAAAGTATATGGCTTATCCTTACAGCAGAACCAAACAGAAATATCACGGGCTGAAGGCAAGAGCAAAAGTCGGATTCTCTGGTGTAGAATCAACCCCAATCATATTGCATCTTACGTGGTCTAGAAAATGACCTAAGAGAATGCCCACGACTCCCCTTCCCCTCCCTATTACCTGCAGAAGAGTAGCATGCACGAAGACCATCTGTATCAGCAGCCACCAAGGTGCTGTCTGGGAAGCCATTGGATCCAACCTCCTGGGGGCCTCACTTGCAGCCTACAAAAAAGGAAAGAGTTGGTTTCCAGCAAAGTCTGGTCTTAGTGGCAGCTAAGTGACTTGGAGAGACCCACAAGTCCAAGGTCTTGGAAAGTTTTGTGTTGGCTCAGGATGGGGCTTCCTACTTCAGAGAGCAGGCAACGCCCGGGGGAGCTCCCTTTAGGAAGGGTCCACATCAGGTCAGGAGGGGGCTGGGTTGCCTCCAGTGGGCAGCTCACACCTCCAGCCCTCCGGCAGCTGAGACGTCCCTCCATCAGCCACCTCCCAGCCCACTTGTCAGCACGAGGGTGTGGTTATTGGCTTTTGATTCGGGAAGCCAGCATAGAGCCAAGGGTGAGAGCACCTGCCAGCTTCTGCTCCTTGAGGCAAAATGAGTCTAAGACCAACTCAACCAGCACAGAGAGGGAAGGGACCTGCCTAAGGCCATACAGCAAAACATTGACATTCTAGTAACAGAAGGCGGGTCTGCGATGGCTCAAGGCTCTTCCCACTGGAGGAGGCTGAGTGTCCTCTGACTGCCGGTTTAGGGAGCTTTGGAGAACACACTCCGGGCCAGCCTAGCACAGAGGTGAGGGCCACCCCGCAGAGGTTCACGAGAACAGGAGGGCCACAAGGGCTTGTCTTCCCCCCCACCCCTTTCCCTGACTTGTTCTGTCAATTTACAGAGAAATCAAGCATGAGTGGAGCCTGGAAAAGCCGAGCTCACACTCCACTCTCGCTTCGCCTCGCGGGCGCCTTGGCGGAGCGGGTGTCCGGGGGCGGGCCGGTGGCTTCTCTCCATCTGGAGAAAGCATTAAGGGCCTGGCCTAATGCGATCCGCAAATGTGCTGCTGTTTCCGACCTGAGGCGGCGACTCTGGGCTGAAGAGAGGCGGCCAGTGCCGGGCCCCGGGGCCATGCGCCCCCCTCGCCGCCTCATTCCGCGACACCCGCCGCCCCGCCGCCACGCCTGCAGCGCCCAGCCGGCCCGGCCGGCCCCAAGCCCACCTCACGGGGCGCGCGCTCCCGGCGCTGCAGACCCCGGTGCCAACCAGCCAGGCCTGCGGACGCTCGAGGCTCCGAGCTGCCAACAGCCCGATTTCTACCCTGAACTCCCCATCCTTGACACCCCCGCCCTGTGCAGCGCCCCCATAATCGAGGGCGCCCTCGACCCGCACAGAGCCCCCAAAGCCGCTCCAGCGCTCGGACTGCGCCGCCCCGAGGTGTCCAAGCCCCGACGGCGCCCCAGCCCTGGAGGCCCCCTTACCTCGCGCCGAGCCCCCCAACTTGCTTAGCTGAGCGCCCCGGGAGAGCCCCGCCCCTCGCCCCGCTCCCCGCTCCCAGCCCGCGGCACCCACCTTATGCCGCACGGGCTCCGCGGACGAGGCGCGAGGTGGGCGCCAGGGAACCGAGGCAGAGCGGCCGCGCGCTCCGCAGGCACTCGGACCCGACCTCCGGACGCCGGCTGCCGCCCGCCCGCCGCGCGCCGCCTCGGAGTTAAATGGGGCCGGGACGGGGCCGCCCCGCCTCTCCCGCCCCCTCCGGGCGCGCGGAGCGCCGCGCAGCGCAACGCTGGCCCCGACCCAGCGGCAGGGCGCGCGCCGCCACCTGCACAGCCCGCTAGCGCGCTGCGCGCCTGGCGCCTGGCGCCCGCCTGTGCGCCCGAGCCAGGGCCGCGGGGGCGATGAGGCCGGTGCGGGGCAGGCGCGGGCCGCGGCCACTGCGGCCTCGGCTGGAACGCGCCTCCGCCCGCTTCCTGGAAGCCGCTCCGCCCTGGGCCGGCCGCCAGGCGCGGTGCCAAGAGCGGGATCGCCGCCGCGGGCAGGCGAGCCGGGGAGGCGGCCGCGCGCCTCGGCCGGAGCCGGAGCCGGGGCCGCCGCGCCCCCCGCCTCCGTCGCCTGCGCCTACCCCTCCCGGACGCCGGCCGCACGGGGCTTCGCCGGGACCGCTGGCTCGTGCCCGGAGCCGTGGGCGCGTCTGGCCCCGGGGTCCTAAGATAGAGTGCGGCAGCCCCTGCCCGGCCTGGCCGCCTCCACGTCCCCGTGCCCGACACAGACCCCGCACGGCGGCCTTTGCGGGCCTCGGACACTCGACTGCCCTGGGGGACCATGGGCGCAGCGGCAGGGGCGCCCCCTCCTCCGCGGCGGGCTGGGGTGACAGAGCGCAGGGCTGCTGGGGGACTCGAATGGAGAGGTCGAGTCCGGGACTGAGACTGGGCTGAGCTGCACGTGCGCTTCTGGGGCTCTGAGAAGCCCGGGGACATTGGGGCCCTGGCTGAGTCCCAGCAGGATGAACGGGGGCTGGGGGGGGGGGCCATGCGCGTCCCCCTGAGGTCTGTAGTATTACGGCTCCCCCGCAGCGACGCGGCGCTCTCCATGAGTGCCACCTGTGCGCCACCCTCAGCTGGCCCAGCCCTCCAGAGGGCAGAGTTAGGAGCGTCTTCCTCCCGTTCCACCCCGCCGAGCCTGAGGTTCCTTGGGCATAACTGACTTGCCCACCGTGAGTAGTGCAGGAGCCCCTGTCTGCTTCTCCCCCGGTCCGGACAGTTCATCACCAAGCGTGACTAAAAGGAGGCTCTCCCAGACTGTCTCCACTCCAGGTAAAATGGCTGGAGTCTTGTAGGAGATGAGCAGAGAAGAGGTGCACCAGGTGGAGGGGAAAGAGGAAGTGCTCGTCTGCGCCCCGAGAACAGGACTAAGCCGAAAAGAGCTCACCTATGTATAGCTGATTGTCTTTATTCGTTGTAGCTATACTCCATAAAGTCGTGCGATGATTTTGTGGATACCAAGCCACTGCTTCTAAGAGAAATGAAGAGCTAGGTTCCCACAAGCCTCAGATCACAGTGTTTTTGTCGACCAATCAAAGCATTACCTTATTCTGTGTGTGTTTCTAGGTAAAAACACCTGTTTAACAGATCTCGTTGACTCATTTAACATTGAACTCAGGGCAACAGCACCACAATTCATGCCTCACTGAAGCTTCTCTAACACGTGGGTTTTCCACAAGGCATAGCACAACTTTCTTCCACTTAGCAACACTAGACAATTCTTGGGCACTGTACCTGGGGTTTATTCAAAACAGTGAAGTCATCAACAAAGACAAAAATGTGGACAAGTGACAATGTAGAGATCTTGTAGTTTCCTTACGGTGTAAAAGCTGAAAGAGGAAGGCAGAACATTGCCTTGTTAAACCCTAACTAGGACCATGCATAGTGGTGATGCAAAATTTTCACCCCTCTTCCTTCAAATGACTTGGAAAGTGCTGCAGGTGTTGACTATTGAGTTACAGGTGGGTGAATTCAAACCCAGGGAATCTGCAGATGATGAGATTTGCTGATATATGCTCCTCTTGCCAGAATATCAGTGGAGGGAAATGTTAACATTTCAGAACACTTACAAGGTATCTGGGGCTGGGATTTAGCTCAGTTGGTAGAGTACCGCTCAGCAGTCTCTGAGGTCCTGAGTACGATTCCCAGCACTGCAAAAACAGGAGGATGTGGCAATCCACCCCCGAAGCAATCCTAAAACAATCAACCATCAAAAACCCCATAAGGGTCACTATGAGTCGCACAAGACTCAAGGCCCCTAACAACAATGTACCAGGTGCTATTCCAAGTTCTGTGGACGCCAAGTGAGTTAACACATATAAGTCACTTAGTCAACACAACAACCTATGTGGTAGAAATTTTTATTGCCATTTTATAAGTGAAAACACTAAAGTAGAAATATTTAAGCAGCACATTCTTAGCAAGTGAACTGACTAGACCACTCATATTCTAAAGCCAGCCGTGAGGTATCACGGAGTTGATTGCAAAGCCCCCATGAATATTCAAGATGAAATGGAGAATTCAAAGGCATGTTATGCTTGTGCTGTGGCAGCAGCATTGAGCTGAGCTCCTGTGTCTGCACCACAGGAAGGCACTGAGGACGCCTCTGGAGTTGGGGGGCGTTGTTGGGAACGTTCCAGTGGCTCAGCTCTAAGGTATAAAAGTCTGGAGAGGAATTCCTGTCTCATTTTCCCTCAGGCATTTTCGATACCTTAGCCTGCCTCCAGGGACTGTGAAGGCCAGAGCTAGGTCTGTCCCTCCTGCAGGTAACATCTAGTTTCACACAGCTCTCACAAGGAGCAGTCAGTGTGAATGGGAGAGAGAAACACCACCCTCACCCTTCTGTGGCAGTTCTGCCTTCCTGCTAACCTGGCAGGCCACGCAGTCTTACACAGGTGGCCATGGGGCTGTGAATTAGGATAAGAAGGGGCCACAGAAGACAAAATCCACCCAAAGGCCACTGGATTTCACGATGCTGTCCCAGATTCACCACCCACTAGCCCTCTCCTTTGCCAGTCCATCCAAAGGGAACCTGTGCCTTCTCTCAGCCACCTACCCCCTTCTGTTTCTTGATGCCCTCCCCAGAGGCCTGGCCAAAATATGTAAGCAAGACCAAAGACAGAGTGGGGAGGGGTTGGGGAGTGGGAAGAACAAGAATTAAAGAAATTGGAGAGAGCTGATATGACTGGCCTGGCTATTGGGTGTGGCTACCCACCCAGTCTATCTCTGGGTGGGGGTCAGGCCCCTTCCTGCCTCCCCATGAGAACCTCACCACCTGGGACAGTGGCAGTGCATTTAGACTCCGAGAAGTCTAGGAAACCAAGTCCCATGTCCTCCCTTAAGTCTATCTTCCTGGCTTCCTGATCTCTACCACCTGTCTCTGGTTCTGTTTCTTCCTGTATGACTTTCAGAGATTCCTGCGCCTACTCCAAGAAGTGCCCAGTGACCTCCACCAGTGCAACATTCATAGGAGAGATATACAGGGAGGACCAGGGGAGTAGCTGCTGGATAGTGGTGTTGGGGTATCATGTGTGTTTTACCCTAACAGAGAAGAAACACCAACTTAGGGCATTAATCTTAATTTGTTCTCAATATGAAATTGTTCTGTTTGCAGGATTGCAAAATGGACTTGGGACACACACTCCAGAAGACTGTGTTGCAGGATTAGGGGGGGAAAAAAAGCACCTGGAGGCAAGTCCTGTAGAAAGTACAATGGACTGCAATAGGCTTGAAGGATACGCTTACAACCAAGGCCATTGGGAGACAATAGACCAGGATGTTAGGTAAGCAGAGTGCCAAGGGAGTGCTGTTTAGGGGGAAAAAAAGGCTGTAAGAGCTGAGGGGAACAGGATAGAGAAGGGGCGGAAGTGACCTGTGCCTCAGGTCAAGTTTAACCTTCATACGATCCTTTGGGGACCCTGGAGTAGAAGATACAGCATGGATCTTCCCTCACTTGTAGCAACAGGACAGAGCTGCTACACAGTCACTGCCTCCCCCCTGGTGTTGGGGGGTGGTGTAGCCTCCTTGGAGGTTCCTGTAATCCTAGGACCATCCTCCAGGAAGGTACTGGGTGTAAGGCCCTAGCTACTGCCCTGTCCCATGCTGTGGGATAGGCGTGCTTGCTGTAACGGATATTTTCATCCATGGTATCTACCCACATGGCTCTGCAGGGGTCATCCTCAGCCCCATGTGGGATCACGCTCCCCTCATGCTGATGGCTTTCTTAGTGTCCAGACTGGGGTCCTTGTGTTGAACTGACATTTGCTTTATAACTTGTTCAGGTCTTCATCTTGTTGCTTTCGTATCTCATAATCAAAAACTTAGGAGGAGACGTTGTGAAAGAAGGTGCTTCTATGTGAGGGGGACTCTGCTTGCTTTCGCACACCCTCACTCTTGGCTGTCCCCTCGGCCTGCACTGAGATCCCCAGGAGTGCCTAAAGGGTCTGACAGCTTCCAGATCCAAGATTTCAAGTCGGTATCTTGGGACTTAGGACTGCTGCAGTGCTGGGGGTCTGAGCCAGTCAAAATCCCTGTGAGGAGGCCGAGGGAGGTGTCAGACAGTCTGTCTCTAAGGTCCCAAATCTTGGAGATGGGGCTAAGAGGGCTAGAGTCCCCTCTAGCTAGAGTCCCCTCAGATGGGCTGAGATGTGGTGACCCTTCCAAGGCCAGCAAATTCTTCAGGCCTTAAGGACTCCCACAAAGGTGGGGCCCTGGCTGAACATCCCACCCCTCTCCCTGCCATATGTCTACGGAGATTCCGTAGTGGTGCGTGAGCAGAACACAGGTGCCCTGGAAATGACAGACTTGCCTGTGCCTTGGGACTCATCTCACTCCCCGCTTGACAAGACCCTGTTCTCCTTTCCAGCCAAGACACACAGTAACCACAGGGAGCACTGGCTCTGGGGTCAGAAACCCAGTTCTGATCCAGGCTTGACCACAGATTTGGAGATTCAGGGCAAGCCATTTTGTGTGTGAAGATCAATTTTCTCCTTAGTTTGTCAAAGTGTAAACACTAGAAAGTTCCAGTAGTTCTCCTTTAACCTCAGATGGTTTCCTGCTTTGCCTGCATTCTATAATGATGCTGCTTGCTATAGTTTGGCTGTGACTTGTCCTCTAGGATCATAGGTGAGAGGCTGGGTCCTCGGTAGCAGTGTGAATGGCCTCAGGTCACTGGTGGAATCCCCTCAGAAGAGGGTAAAGTGGTTCTCATAGGACCCTGAGTTAGTTCTCAAAAGACTAAGTTATTGTGTTTTTTGTTTGTTTGTTTGTTTTGCAGTACCAGGGATTGAACCCAGGGCCTCACACCTGCATGCTTTGCAAGTGCTGGACCACTGAGCTGCACCCCCAGTCCATTTTTTTTTACATTTTGAGACAGGGTCTCGCTAAGTTATGCAGACTGCCTCTGGTCTCCAACTTGCGATCCTCCTGCCTCTGCCTCCTGAGCCACTAGGATTACAGGCCTGCGCTACCAGGCCTGGCTAAGACCAAGTTGTTCTAACAGCAGCCTGGCCCCTGAACTACTTTCTTTGGCTTCCTGCCTCCCTGTGTGACCTCTTGCTCCCACACAAGTTCCCTGTCATGGTTTGAATGTAAAGTGTTCCCCAAAGGCCATGTGCTTGAACCTTTGGTCCCCAGCTGGTGGAGCTGTTTGTGAAGGTCATGGAATGTTGAGAGGCAGGACTCAGCTTTTCAGAAGTGGTCACTAAGGGTGGCCCTTGGAGGTTTATCACCTGGATCAGCAGTTCCAGGAAGCTCTCTGCCTCCTACCCTGTGATGCCAATGCCATGAGATTTTCTACCTCCTGCCGCTGCCACACTTGCCCTGCCACTGGTAGGAATTCATCCTCTAACTGTGAGCTTCCAAAAAAACTTTTCCTCCAAAAGTTTTTAGGGGTTGGTTTTTCTGCTACAGCCAGGGCAACTGATTAATACAGAAAATTGGTACCGGAGAGTGGGGTAGTTGCTGTGTAGAAACCTAACCACAGCATTCTTAGGCCTTCGGATTTTGTTTGTGGGAGGAGTTTGGAAGAGCTTGGAGATGTGAGGGAGAAAAGCCCTGAAAGGCTTGAGGGATGGTTCCAGTGAGTGAGAAAGAACAGGACACCATTGCTGTTTTAGAGAAAAATGAGTCCTCTGTTGGGCACTGGACTAGAGCTGACCTGTGTTATATTCTGCCAAAGAGACTGTGTGTATTCTGCCCATGTCCTAAAGATCTGAGGGTGAATTTAAAAGTTATGAACTAAGTGACTAGGAGGAGGAACTGTCACAAGGGTGATGACATATTGGAGGCATATATTGATTGCTACTTGCCATGTTCAGCCAGAATTATGGAGAAATAGAGAAAATGGAAGAACAGGAAGATTTGGGAAATGTACAGTTTAAAGAGAGAAAAGCCACAGTGGTGAGGGCTTTTTTAAGGTTACTGTGAACAGGGCAATTCAGGCAAGGAGATAAGCTGAAGTAGAGAAAAGCCTCATATTTTGCTAGGACAGTAAAGATGGCCTGGAGGCACAGAAAGAGGTGACGAGATCCCTCCTCTCTAAGGCCCCAGGGAATGGGGGGGGAACATTAGAAAGGGAGTGTGAAAATTCGTCTCCTGGATTTGAAAAAGGAGCATCTGAAAAGCAAATGTCTCCTCCTGCAAAGATGCTGTCCAAGAAAGTGGTTTCTTGGCCTGGCCATACAGAGGCTGCCACTGCAGCCATGGTCCAAAAGGGCCCAGCTACCTCTCAAGCCACCTGCAGCTACAGCCCTGTGGCATCTGATCCCGTCAGATCTCAGAAGCTAAGCAGTGTCGGATCTGGTTAGTACCTGGATGGGAGACCACCTGGGAACACCAGAAGCTGTAGGCTTGGGAGAAGGACCTGGCAACCCCCTCCCAAAAATAAAATCTGCCATTGAAAACCCTATGAACAGCAGAGAAGCACTGACAATCGTGTTTCCCCTGTTGTACAGAGGGTCGCTATGAGTCGGGTACTGACTCGACAGCACCTAACAACAACAACAACCTCTCAAGCCAGCAGCAGCTCTTAGCATCATCCATGTGCTGCTGGTTTTACAGATACACAGAATGAAGAGTTAAGAAGCTATGGAGGCTTCCACCAAAGTTCCAGAAGATAGTCTGTGAGGCCAAGCAATGTGTACCAGGGTCAGGTGCCCCACCTAGAGCCCCTGAAGGGCTGACATGTGAAGCTTTGTGAATGCAGCCTAAGAAGCAGTGGAGGCCCCAGGATGTTGGAGATGCCAGCGTGAAACGTCTGCCAGAGGAGGCTGTTGGCAAAACGTGGAGCCAGCCCAGGAGGGCCATTTGTGCTGCAAATGGCAGGACCACAGGGGCAAAGCTGCACACGTCTGTTGAGTCCAGATGACACCAGGTGCCAGGCGATATCCCATGTGCCAGATGCTAGACATGAAACCAACAGGTTTGTGTGTCCAGCACGATGTGGATCTTCCTATGGACAAATCTTTCCTTTCTGTGCTCCCTTTCTGTTTCTCCCCTTTGGGAGAGGAGTGCTCACTCTTGTGCCATTGTATATTGGAAGTAGGTAACAGGTTGTTTTGTTTGTTTGTTTGTTTGTTTTTTGCAGGGGCCCACAGCTAAGTTTGCCTTGAGACTTTGAACTTGGACTTTAAATATAGTTGAGACCGTTAAGACTTTGTTGTTGTTGTTGTTAGGTGCCATCTAGTCGGTATCCAACTCATAGCGACCCTCTGTACAACAGGGGAAACACGATTGTCAGTGCTTCTCTGCTGTGCATAAGGTTTTCAATGGCAGATTGATTTTTGGGAGAGGGTTGCCAGGTCCTTCTCCCAAGCCTACAGCTTCTGGTGTTCCCAGGTGGTCTCCCATCCAGGTACTAACCAGGCCCGACCCTGCTTAGCTTCCGAGATCTGACGGGATCGGATGCCACAGGGCTTATGGCTACAGGCATTAAGACTTTGGGAACCCTCAAAGTTGGACTAAATACATTTTGCATTAGGAGATGGCCACGACCTTGGGGGGTGAGGGGTAAGATGTCATGATTTGAATATAAGTGTACCCAAGAGGTCATATGCTTTAATGTTTGGTCCCCAGCTGGTGACACTATTTGTGGAGGTCATAGAACTTTGGGAGATGAGACTCAACTTTTAAAAAACTGGTCACTGGGGTTGGACCTTCAGAGGTTGTTTTTTTGTTTGTTTGTTTGGTTGGTTGGTTGGGGTTTTTTTTGTTTTTGTTTTTGTTTTTGTTTTTTTTCCAAGACCAGAGGTTCTAGGAAGCTTTCTGGCTCCTGCCCTGTGATGCCATAGGTCATCTGACAGACCGTACCTCATGCCACTGCCATACCTGCCCTGCCACCATTATGGACTAATCCACTAACTGTGAGCTTTCAACAAACCTTTTCCTCCCTAAGTTTTTTTGGGTTGTTTTTTATGCTACAGCAACAACAGCTGACTAATATCCTCTAGTTTTTGCGGTGCCATTCACCACAAACCCTTTGCCAGAGCTAAGCTAATGTCAGTGCCATGCTCCTGAGCCTATAGGACTGTCGGCTAAATAAACCTTTTTTCTTTATAACATTGTCCAGCCTCAAAGATTTCATTATAGTAATGAAAAGTAGGCTAATACAGCTCTCTAATATAGAAATGAACTCTAATAATCTCCCTTAGTCTCACCACACCAGACAAGAAATAGAAAAGGCCTCTGAGCATCTGATCAATACCACAGATTTAAAGCATATTGCATATAAGCAAACAGGTGCCACTCAAGGTTATCAATTCTTAATTTTCACATAGTTCTAGCAAGTTTCTTCATCTGATTTTCAAGAGTAGAGGCTATGAGTTAGAAAGGGACAGAATGCCTGTTAAGAAGAGGCATACTAGCAGCAAAAAGGTCCTATAAAAAACCCACAAAAATCAGAAAAGAGATTAAAAATCACTACAATGTGTGATAGCTTAGTTACTTCAGTGGGGCATGAAAAGAACACTGTCATTGCACAGTGCTCTGTGCATGGTCATAATCAAAGTTATCTGTGAATACATTTGTGCATTAGATTCTCCATATGAATATATGAAATCCATTTTACATTTCAGAAAAATGTTCACTCACAAAGTGTTCACTCACTCACAAAAGGGTAAATTTAAGAAAAGGAAAACAAAACCCAAACAATATATATGCCTTTAAATGTCTATCCTTCACTTCCTGAAAAACTTGGGTCTAGAACATCATTAACAACCTCAGAACACCAGTGTTTTATTCTAGAACTGGCTGATTTGCAGGGAAGAGAACAGGGTGCAAAGAAATAGAAATGCTCTAAACCCTATGTGCTATGTTGTTTGAAATATGATAGTTGTTTTCTCCCAAATCACCGGGAAGAGTTGCACACAAAAGCATTTTCTCTGATGCTGTATCGCATGTCACTCACCAAGCACCGCAAAATGAGCCCTCTTTCCATGCACGTTCCTTACACTCACAGCTTGGCAATATTTGAGTTGGAAGCACCACAAAGGAATAGTTGAAAGTCTTTTTTTTTCAAATATAAGTTCAATAAAAACATTTCTGTGTATTAAGTTTTGCAAAACATATTAACTTTGGGAAGACTTCGGTAGCCAATTAAGCATTTTTATCCCTTCTTCACACAGACACAGGCAAAAAAAAAATGTTCTGTGGATGAGTCTAAAGAACTAATTTCCTTCAGATCAGAGCACCTACGTCTGGTCAACTTTCGACCTGAGGAGGACTTCAGTGCAATGTGTCTAATGCAGTGTACGTTCACTGATGCTGCGCCTTCTGTCACTTGCGTGCTAGGTGTAGAGAACACAGTGGCATGACAAGACAGGGCACCTGCCTCGGAGGAGCAACTGTAATAGCATGGTAAGTGTGCAGAGGTGAAGGAACGAGAGCTATCAATACAAGGGCAGGACAGCAGCTAATTCAGTCTGGGGGTGTTGGAGATTTCTTAGGAAAAGTAATATTTCTAATGGGAAAGTTTGAGCATAAGCACAAGATCTTACTGTAAAAAAAAAAAAAGAAAGAAAGAAAACAGAAAAAGAAATCTAGCCAGGTATGGTGATGCACACCTGTAATCAGTGACTCAGGAGGCAGAAGCAGGAGGAACACGAGTTCTATGCCAGAGGCAGCCTGCATAACTTAGACCCTGTCTCAAAAATAAAAAATAGAAAAGTAAATGGACTGGGCATGCACATTAGAACATTTAGAAATCTAAAAAAAGATAACTTTCATATATTCTCTGCCATGGATATAATGTACAAAATAAATAAAACAATGTGAATGGCTGGGGCATAGATCTAGGAAAGAATGAATAAATTTACCACATGTCCTAGAACAAACGCCACCTTTGAAGGTAAGGGAGGGAAACAACATTGCAAATTTGTATTAGTTGCCCTCTTGTGTCTCTTTTCTTTCCTACTTGTCACACCACTATTTCCCTTGGTCTCTTACCTTGTGGAAGAGTTAAAAAAAAAAAAAAGGGCACTCACAGTCCACAGTGCTCTTCCCTCATCCAAGTCCAGAGGTTCTAGGAAGCTTTCTGGCTCCTGCCCTGTGTCACAGTGGTTTGGCTGCAGGTGAGTGGTCAGGACCATGATGGTATCCCACCAAATCTCAGAATCTGAGTTAAGCAAATGGTTCCCTTCCCCACTTCCCAATATTAATAAAGAATTTTCTATCCTATCCACTTGGTAATTTCAGTGTGGAATGGCCAGCTTGAGTAAAACATGAGCTCGTTCACCTTCTGGGATCAGAAATCTCTACCTGATCTGAAATTTCATGTTAGTATCAGGTTTTTGGGGGGTTTTTTGGGTTTTTTTTTTTTCTTTTCTTTTCCATTTTCTTTATTTAGGCTTTGCAGAACATGGGACATTTTGTTCTCAATTTTCCTCCCCTCATATATGAATTTGGGGATGCTTGTTTCATGCAGTCTTTTGACTTCTTTCTTAGTCTTTAAAAACTATAACCACAGCACACTGTTCTGGAACACATGTAATAAAACAGCACTTAGCTCTTTCATGGGAAATGCCAAGTCCCACTCTTGCTTTGATGGTTAACCGCAGCCCCAGGCCAGGACTGAATATCAAACTTGACATGATGGAATCGGGGAGGCCTCTGGGTGTATCTTTCAAGCTTAAGTTCAAGCTTAAGGAAGAGCTGGGAAAAAACTTCCAGCAAGACTCACTGAGCCATGTGATCCAATGGTGAAGACCCATGGAGAAATCAGAAGCACATCACAGTGATTGCTTCTTGATTTTGTTTTTGAGAAAAAGGAAATACATTTCTGATGTTTGCACTGTTTGGGGGGGCGGTGATTATACATGTGTTAAATGCACATGATAGAACATTTAGAAATCCATTTCCTCACAGATATATGGTGGTTGAACAGTACTCACATCATCAACCATGGCTGCAACTATCAGCCATACACTGATGAATCATCAACATAAATCTCCAGCCCAAGTTATCTTCCTGATTCTAGATCTAATGCCATCTGCAACTCAAACTGTCCCCAGGCAAGGTCATTGTCTCTCAGTCACCTTCCACCCAACATAGTCCTCCTCTTCCTTTGAGCCCCTTATCCCCCACCACCCATGTCAGATCTCAGAAATTAGGGAGAGCTGACTCTCCTCAATACCATGCTCGAAATCAAGGGTTCCCCAGCCCCAGGGCCACAGTACCAGCCCGTGGACAGCACAGCAGAAGGTGAGTGGCTGCTGAGAGAGCAAAGCTTCATCTGTATTTACAGCCTCTCCCCATCACTCACCTGCAGCCAAACCATTGTGACATCTGATCCCGTCAGATCTCAGAAGCTAAGCAGGGTCGGGCCTGGTTAGTCCTTGGATGGGAGACCGCCTGGGAACACCAGGTGCTGTAGGCTTGGGAGGAGGACCTGGCAACCCACTCCCACAAAACAATCAGCCATTGAAAACCCTATGAACAGCAGAGAAGCACTGACATATGGTGTTGGGCATGGCATAGCATCGGGGAGTGTTTCATTCTGTTGTACATAGGGTTGCTGTGAGTCAGACCTGACTTGATGTACCTAACAGCAACAACCCTGTCACTAACATTACTGCCATGAGTCATCCTGAAACCATTCCCTACCCTGTCCATGGAAAACTTGTATTTCATGAAAACAGTTCCCAGTGTCAAAGAGTTTGGGGGCCACCGGCCTAAATCATTCACCACATTGCATCAATTCTACCCCTCTACCAACTCTCAAATGTGTTTTCTACTATATCCCTATTTTCACTTATTCTGGGCTAGGCCATCATGAGCTCTTCCTGTTTTCCTAGAAATATAGGCAGTATTATGCCATTATTCTGCCGAACATTATACTAGATAGCCCATTGCTCCTAGAATACAGTTTGAAGCTGTCAGGTGCCATGGCACACACCTCTAACCCCAGCTACTTGGGAGGCTGAGGCAGCCTGCAAAACTTAGCAAGACCCTGTCTCTAACTAAAAATACTTAAAAGGGTTTGGTGTCATAGCTCAGTGGTAAAGCACCTTCCTAGCATGTGCTAGGCCCTGGGTTCAACCTACCACTACTGTAAAGAAAAGAAAAAAAGGAAAGGAAAGGGAAATAAAATTAGTTTGAAGCCCCACAGTACAGCATATGTGGCCTTCCCAATCTGACCCCTGCCTATATCTGTCCACTTACCTTTTGCCAATTCTATCTTCACTTTATGCTCCAGATGTGTTAGTCAGCATCGATTTGGTTTATATTGTAGTAATGACAAAAAATTTCAGAGGTTTAACAGATAAATTCTTTTTCATGTCAAATCTGGCATAGATTGGTTAATTCACCAGTGTAGCTGTCCTTCAGGGGATGATTCAGTGATCCAGGTTCCTTCAGTCTTATGGCTCTGCATATCAATAGTCAGAGTCTGTGTTAACTGCCAAGGGGAAGAGGGAGACTGGAAAATCCACTACAACTTTTCATTGCCTCCACCAAGAAAGACACATGTCACTTCCCTCTTATTTTCATTGACCAGAATGGGTCACATGGCTCTGCCTAACTGCAAGAAGCCTGGGAACTGTAACCATCTGGGAGGACCCAGGAAGCAGATATATCAAAACAATTTGGTAAACACACAGCATTGTCCCTACCATATCAAATGTAATGGTGTGAACACCAGGAAGCAGGAAGCATCAGGAGCCCTGTTAGAATCTGCCCAGTACAGACAACTCCACAACATTTCCTCAATTCCTTACTAGGCTGAGGGTGCCTGATCACTCAGTTATGATTCTTCTCTTGGGCGAAAGAGTCACTAAGAACTTCTTACTTAAAAAGTGTATGGAGTGATCTAGAGAAGGAAGGTTTGGGGGAATTAGGAAAAAACAAACAAAAAACAAAAAAAACAGCCAAGTAGCCAAGAGCAGTTTGTGATGTTTGAGAGATCAAGAGAAGAGCAGCTGCTGTGATGACTAGGCCTTTTGGGAAAGGGATGTGAGAAGACAAATTTTAAAAGTCCTGAGAGACTGGTGTCATCAAGATGGCAGAATAGAGGGTTTCATCTCTCATCCCCACAGAATCATGGATTTTTGTACCCACCCACAGATGAGAAAGCAACTAGGTGAGTCCTGTGGTCCAGCTGAGTTCTCGGCATCTGGGGGAATGGAGAGGATACCAGTAGATGCATCAAAGGTGAGAAGGGGAGCTTTGCTTTGCCTGCCTTGCTCCTGCCCCAAATGGGCATGGTGTGGTGCTGAGGGAGGAGCCCCTTGGTCTGTGACTCCTTCCACAGGGCAAAATGAGAACAAAGTGAACACCCAGCTCTGCCCGGCCTCACAGGACACTTCCCAGGAGGCCAGCTTCTGTCTTTCCCCAGCCAGAAAATTGAGAGGATCAGTGTTATGGTTTGGATACGAAATGTTCCCCACGGGGTCAGGTGCTGAAGAGTTGGTCTCCGGATGGTGGTGCTCTCTGGGGAGGTGGTGAAATCTTTAGTATGTGGGGCCTACCTAGAGGAGGCAGATCACCACAGTGTGACTTTGAAGGTTATACATTGTCCCCAGCCCTGCTGACTCCGTCTCTGCTGCCTGGCAGCCAGGAGGTGAGCAGCTCTGCTCCACTATACCCTCTCTGCCATCATGTTCTGCCTCATTATAGACCCACAGGACAGGGGCCAAGTGACCATGGGCTGAAGTAAACCCATTGACTCATTGATGAAGTAAACCCACGACTGAAGTAAACCCATGGCTGAAGTAAACCCATGACTCATTGCTGAAGTAAACTCTTCAAGTTATTTCTGTCAGGTATTTTGTTGCAGTGATGGTAAAGTAACTTCCTTTCTGGTGGGAGTTCAGAAGACCAGAATGCTGGTAGGAATGGAAAAAAGACTGTGTTCATGAAGTTTCAGCTGAGAACAAGGATTCTATTGGGAATTGGATTACTGGCCATTCATGTTACATAGTGGCAAAGAACTTGTCTATATTTTGTCCGTGCCCCGAAACTTTATAGGTAAATGAGATGAAAAGAGATGGACTAGCTTATCTGAAGGAAGAAATTTTAAGGCATCCAGCATTTATGCTGTGGCATGGTTACTGTTGGCTGCTTTTAGCCTGGTTTATAGTGAGAATTGGGAGCAAAAAGCAGACATGGAAAAATGCGAAAAATTTACAGTCTACCTTTGCAAAGATAGGGCTAACACAGGCATACTTTCTGAAAAGATTAGTTACATTAAAAAGAATCCAAGTACTTTGCACCAAGATAGTTAGAAAGATGCCTTTAGGCCTTCTCAGGAAACATTCAGATCTCTCCCATCAAAACCACAAGAGTACAAAGTGTAAACTCATTGTAAAGATTCTCCCTTGAGAAGAGAGCACCACTAATGGAGGCATGCTGCTGGCACAGGGCCACATAAGAGGTTGTTCCCCCAGGATCCATTTCATCATGCTCAGCCACCCAGGTACTCAGAGGCTGCTTCAGCCATGGTCCAAAGGGACCTGGCCACTTCTAGAGCTGGCAATAACCCATGGCGTTGTCTACATGATGCTGGTTTTGCAGACGTGCGCTACACAAGGGCTACAAGATCATAGAGGTTTCCATCCAGATTTTAAACAAAAGCCTGGGAGGCCAGGCAATGTGTAGCAGGGTCAGATTTCCTGTGAGCAACCATTGAGAAGCCAATATATGAACCTGTGAGAGTGAAGCTAAAGGTGTGATGGAGGCCCCAGGATATTGGAGATGCCAGGAACATGAAATGTCTACTGAAGAAAGCCACAGGTAGCAAACATAGCTACCCCAGGAGAGAGGCCATGTGGGCTGCAAAAGGCAAGACCATAGGGGCAGGACTGCCCGAGCCCTTTGGAGTTCACTTCCCAACATCAAGTGCCCTGGATGCTGCTGAGCATGTAACTACAGGGAATAATGTTTGTCCTGCTCGGTTCAACCTGGCTTTGGTCCATCCCTGCTTTCTCTGCTGCCATTCTTCCCTTTGGAAGGAATGGGAATATTTCCCCTGTGCCACCATTGTATGTTGGAAGCATGTAATTCCTTTTTAGATTTTTACAGGGACTCACAGTTAAGAATCTGCCTTGAGCCTCAGAGGAGAGACTTTGGATTGAACTTTTGAACAATGTTGGAACTTTTAAAACGTTGGGCACCCTTAGAAGTGGACTAAATGCATTTTGTATTATGAAATAGACATAAGCCTTTGGGGGCCAGAAGCAGAATGTTAGGGCTGTACATGAAATGTCCTCCCTAGGCTCATGTGCTGAAAGCTTTTTCCCAAGATGGTAGCACTATAAGGGGAGGTGATAGAAACTTTGGAGGTAGGGCCTAGCTGAAGGAAGTAGGTCACTGGGGGCATGCCTTTGAAGGTTGTATCTTGTGCCCAGCCTCACTATCTCTCTGCTTCCTGGCTTCCATGAAGTGGAGCAGCTCTGCTCCACTATGTCTTCTCTGCCATGATGCTCTGCCTCCCCACAGGTCCACAGCAATGGGGCCAAGTGATTGTGAACTGAAACCTATGACATTGTGAGCCAGAATAAAACAATTTTGCTCACTTTAAGTTGTTTCTCTTAAGCGTTTGTCATTGTAACACAATCAGCATGGCTGAAGCTTCTGGGAAGAGTCAGGAGCAGGAAGGAGAGGGAAAGCAGAGCAACCAGCATGGAGTTCTCAAAAGCAATCCACAGATCCTTCCTACAAGCTCCACGCTCCAGTGAAATGCTCTCCCCAAATCCTTGCAGGACTATTTACCTAAGAACTCCCAACCATCTGGTACATGCCCTGAGCACCCTGTATGCCTATTTGAACATGGCGCCCCGTGTTCCCCCATGTACTGCCTGTATGAGCTCCCATAGACAGCACAATGAGCTCAACAGCAGATGCAGATCTCAGCCACTTTCTCACCTCTGTTGATTTGGGAAAAGGTGTACCACCCTGAATATTTCATGGCACTGTGTAGGGAAAATAAATGGGAGACTCTTGGCATCATATATGGCATTGCAGGATCAAAAGAAAGCACATACTACTAAGATTTCCCCTTAAGAGGGAACAAAAGGACTGGCATGGCAGCACCCATGGAAAAGGTGTGAGAGACCTCAAATCTCTAGCGGGGTGCCCTAGTTAAGGTCCCTCTCTGCCAAAGTCAGTCAGTAAAGACTGCTTCTTCCAATGATAAGACTACCACAAAAAGCTTAAAATAACTTGAAGAATCAAAGAAATATGACACCATTAAAAGGAAAAATAACACTCCCATGGATGAACCTAGGGAAATGGAGATCTATGATGTGCCTGACAGAGAATTTAAAATAATTACCTTAAATAATCAATGAGCTACAAGAACACACAGGGAGATAACCAAATTAAAATCAAGAAAACAATATGTGGACAAAATGGCAAGTTCAGCAAAGAGGTGGAAAACATGAAAAAGAACCAAATTCTGAACTGTGGAATAAAAGTGTCTGAACTGAAATTTTCAACAGGCAGCTTCAACAATAGTAGATTCAGTCAATCAAAAGAAAGAATCAGCAAACTCAATGCAAATTTTAAATTATCCAGTCAGAGGAATAAAACCAAAGGAAATAAATAATTAAGGGACTTATAGGACACTATGAAGTGTTCCAGAAGGAGCAGAAAATAAGAAAGAGGTAGAAAACTTATTTAAAGAAATAATGGGAAACTTCCGAAGTATGGAGAGGTAAACAAACACTCATACCCATAAAGCTCAAAGAACTCCAATAGATTGAACATAAAGATGTCGTCACTGAGACATACTATGACAAAATCATCAGAAGTCAAAAGCATAAAGAGAAATTTCAAAACAGCAAGAAGCTCTTTACATACAAGGAAATGTTTATAACATTACTTGCAGATTTCTTAGCAGACAGATAGTAGGCCAGGAAAGAATGGAATGATATCTCCAAAGTACTGAAAGAAAAAACTGCCAACAAAGAACAGTAAATCTTGCAAAGCAGCCCATTAGAAATGAAGAAGAAATAAAGACTTTACCAAACAAAAGCTGAGGGAGCTTACTGCCCATACCTCTGCCCTCCTTTAACATTAAGAAATGTTAAAGCAAGTTCCTCATGTTGAAATGAAAAAATGACAATCAGAAACATTAAAACACATGAAAATATAAAACTCAGGAGTAAACGTAAAATTCAGAATACTGTATTATTGTAACAGTGGAGTATAAATTACTTTGAACTAGAAGGGTTTAAAAGACAAAAGTATTAAAAACTACAAAGACAATTTATTAATGGACACACAACATACAAAGATGCAAATTGCAACCTCAATAACAAAATTGGGGAGGAAGAAAAGTAGAAGTGTAGAGATTTTGAATGCAATCAAAATTATTAGCTAGGCACCATGGGGAAGCCTGTGATCTCAGAGAGTTGGGAGGTGGAGGCAGGAAGATCACAAGTTCAAGGGCAGAGGCAGCCTGAGCAACTAAGCAAGATCCTGTCTCAAGATAAAAAATGGTAAAAAAGGGGACAAGGCTCTGCAGCTCAGTGGCAGATTGCTGGCAAGCATGTGCAAGTCCTCTCACCAAGTAATGAAAAAAATGTTATCAACTTAAAATAGACTTATAACTATAAGATTTTTATACACATCTTGGCATTCACAGAAAAAAAAATAAGAGTTGGTTTTTTAAAAAGATAAACAAAATTGACAATCTTTACTAGGATAAGAAAAAAGGAAGAAAACCTTAAATGAATTAAATTATAAATGAAAGAGACGACATTGCAATTCATACCACAGAAATACAGAAGATCAAAAGAGATTACCACAAATGATTATTTGCCAAGAAACTGTATGCCCTAGAAGAAATGGATAAGCTCCTAGAAATACTCCTACGTACTCTTACCAAGACTGAACCATAATAATGGTTCAATTCAACAATGAATATGGACATTGAATCAGCAATCAAAAATCTCCCCAAAAAGCAAGCCTAAGACCAAATCATTTCACTGTTACCCAACATTTAAAAGAGAATTATTTCTGATCCTTCTCAAACCTTTCCCAAAAAATTGAAGACCAGGGAATACCTTCAAATTTATTCTGTGAGGCTAACATTCCCTTGATACTAAAGCCAGATGAGGCCAGTAGGAGAATGGAAACTTACAGGCCATTATCCTTAATGTACGTAAATGCAGAAATCCTCTGGAAAATCCTGGCGAATTGAACTTATCAGCACATTAAAAGAATCATATGTGATGATTAAGTGGGATTTATGCCTGAAATGTAAGGATGGTTCAACATATGCAAGTCAATAAATGTGGTACCTCATATGCTGTGAGATAGAGTTGCTCCAGCCAGGGGTCCAGCCACACAGCCTCAGTAGGACACTACCCACCAGCCCTCTCCTCTCCTCTCCTGGTTACCTGAACTGGTCTTGCCAGCCAGAGCCACAGGATTGTTACTGCTAATTTTGCCCCATCCTAGAAAACCAGAAGACCAGCCTTGAACGTCTCCAGGTAGTTGATCCACCACCATTGTTTTCCCTCTCAGGAACTACCCGAGTGGATCCTGCCACATTCTTCCCAGCCCATGAGCCCACACTAGTAGCCTCTGCATTCTCTACGTGCTTCAGCCACCACCCCTACTCCCAAAATGACTCGGCTGTTGCCTCTATAGGTGTTTTGACCCAGGGACATAGCATAACTATTCCACCTGTGCCCACAAACAGTCCCCAACTCCTCATCCACTTTCACGCAAGACTAGCCCTGTAGCAGGGATAGAGCATGTTGTCAGGGCTGGGTCTGCAGCTGCGGATGCATGCACAGCTCCAGTCCAGCCCCATCTGCCTACACACATTCAGAAAAGCCTAACCCCAGCAGCATCCAATTTCCTGATTTCAAATCATATTATGCATGCAAAAATCAACTCAAAATGAATTAAAGACTTACACATGAAACCTGAGCCAAGTGCTACAATGCATGCCTGTAATCCCAGCAACTCAAGAGGCTCAGACAGGAGGACTGCAAATTCGAGGACAGAGGCAGCCCATGCAGCTTAGTGAGATACTGTCTCAAAATAAAAATAAAAAAGCAAATAAAAGGGCTGAGAGTGCAGCTCAGTGGTAGAGCACTTGCCTAGCATGTGTGAGGCCCTGGATTCAACCCCTAATACTACAAAAGAAAGCAAGAGAATCTGAAATGATAAACCCCTAAAAGAAAACACAGAAAAGCTCTTTAATATTGATATTATAACTTTTGTTTATGACACCAAGAATATAGTCAACCAAAGCAAAAATAAACACACAGGATTACATCAAACTAAAAATCTTCTGCATAGCAAAGGAAACAATCCACAAAATGAAAAGGTAACCTGTGGATTGGAAGAAAATATTTGCAAACCAAATGTGTGGTAAGAGGTTCATATCAAATACAAAAGGAATTCATACAACTCAATCACAAAAAAAATCTGATTTTTAAATGGGCAAAGAGACCAAAAAGACATTTTTGCAAAGAAGATACACAAATGTGCAACAGGTACAAGGCATATTCAACATATCTAGTGAGGGAAACGCAAATTAAAACCATGGTACTGGCTCTTATCTGTGGTTTTACTTTGCACAGTTTTGGTAACCCATGGGTAACTGTGCTTGAAATATTAAATGGAAAATTCCAGAAAAAAATAATTCTTAAGTTTTAAATTACAAGCCATTGTAAGTGTGATGAACTCTTGCGCTGTTCTGCGTCATCAAACCCAGGACATGAATCACCCCTTTGTCCAACATATCCACACTGTATGTACTACCTGCCCATGTGGCAGCCATCTCAGCTGTCAGAACTACTGTGGTGGTTCTGCAATGCCTGTGTTCCCATAATCCTTATTTTACTTAATAATGGCCTCAAAGTGCAAGAGTAATAACGCTGGCAATTCAGATATGCCAAAGAGGAGTTGTAGAATGCTTCCATTAAGTAAAAATGTGAAAATTCTTGACTTTGTAAGGAACTGGGGGAAAACACATATCATACACTGAGGTTGAAAGATCTGTGGTAAAAACAAATCTACCACATCTATGAAATTGTAAGGAGGAAAGAGAAATGTGTGCTGGTTTTACTGTCATATGACAACACAGTTGTAGCCACAGTGATAAATGCCTAGTGAACATGGAAAAGGCATTAGGTTTGTGTATGTAGGCACAGGGGAAAATACAATACATGTAAGTCATTACTATCTATGGTTTCAGGCATCCACTATGAGTCTAAGAATTTACCCTCTGTATATAAGGGAGACTATGGACCGGTGATGTAGCCCAGTGGTGCAGCACTTAGCTAGCACACACAAGGCCCTGGGTTTGATCCCCAGAACCACAAAAAAAAGTGTGGAGGGGGGATGGGACAACGGTATCACCTCACACTAATTATTAGGATGATTATTATCCAGAGACGAGAGAGAGATAAGAATTGTTGGTGAGGATGTGGAGAAACAGGGACCCTTGTACACTCTTGGTAGGAAAATTGGGAATCCTATGGAAATACAATGTGTATCCAAAAGGTAAACCTTCGGGAAGTGCAGTCACTATGAGGCAGCTCATTAATATGCCACATTTAACTAAACCTGGATTCAACATACTTGTCCTTTTGACCCCTTATGGGTCAAAAAATGTTTTAAAAACCTAAAAATGTATCATAAGTAAATAATTGACCTAGTATACACAGATGTTTGTTAGTTTTGTGTATAATGTAGGAAAATTGGAGATGTATACCAGTAAGAGTTTTGTTATATAAGTTATACAGCCATTCAATAAAATACCATGTCATCAATAAACTGTAAGACTTAGTTGTACAATTATTAATATGGAAGGTGAAACTATAATATATACTCCCATTTGTGTATATATTTATATGTGTGTGTATTTGTGTATATGTATATATCTAAAGATATATATATATATATATATATATATGTAATATAAATACACACACGCACACACACATATCTCCATGGTAAAAGCTGGAAGGATATGAGAATTTTTACAATAGTAATTATTTTGAGGTTATGGAATAAAAGGCGATTTTCATTTTCTTATAACTTTACATGCATTCTGAATTTTTCTATCATATACCCATGTTACTTTTGTTGTTGTTAGATGCTGTCAAGTCCATATCCAACTCATAGTGACCCTCACAGGGTTTTCAATGGCAGATTGTTTCGGGATTGCCTTGGGAGTGGACTGCCAGGTCCTTCTCCCATTTTTGCAGTGCTGGGAATTGAACTCAGGACCTCAGAGACTGCAGTGCAGCGCTCTACCATCTGAGCTAAATCCCAGCCCCCATGTTACTTATAATTAGGAAAAAGAACTATTTCAACTTCTGAAATTGTTCCAACATCTAAAAAGTCATAGATCTATTTTACAATGAGAAAATGGGCATGACATTTTTAGGATAAAAAGAGAGATGGGTGAGGGGCACAGTGAACTTCTGGGGGCAAAGCTGTGAGAACCAGAAGGAAGAAGCTCACGATGCGGTTTCCTCTCCAAGAGTTGCTTAGAAGCAGGTCGGTGGAAACCCAGGGCATGGGCCAGGCTGCAGATGCCACCAGCTGGCCTTCTCCGTGTGACTCTGCAGGATAGGTGAGGCCACAAGCTAGTGAAAGACAGGACAATCACCAACAGTCCCATCCCATTGCAGGTGCTGATCACCACACCTAGTCCACAGCAGCGTCACTGACATGCACCCATCCCAACTGCTCTCAGGTGATATAACATAAATTAGTAGCTTTTTTGGTCATGGCCATGGCTCTCCATTAACTTTAACTACTGTTTATTTCCCAAACATGTTATTAAAGTACTCTATGGTAATTGAGAACAGTCTTAGATATCTCATTCCCTTTGGTAAATTTGTCATGTGGCAGCTGAAGAATAAAACCTGGTGGGGTGTTTACCATGGCACTGTTTACAATAGCCAGGTTAGGGAATCAGCCTAGGTGTCCATCAATGAATGAATGGATAAAGAAATGTGATACACACACACAATGGAGTATTATTCAGCCATAAAGAAAAACAACATCATGCATATGCAGGAAAATGGAAGGAACTGGAGATTATCATGTTAAGCGACATATGCCAGATTCAGAAAGACAGATATTTTTCTCACACGCAGAATCTAAATGAGAGAAGGGGGACTGTTCGGAAGAAGAAGGGGACCAGTTGGAGCAGGGAAAGGAGACAAGCAGGAGTGACGGGGCTGCATATGATGGACATCACACACATGTAAGAAAAGAGCATCACGGAACCCGGTACTTTGTATAGTCAATATTGACTAATAAAATAATTTAAAAAATGGTTAAGATGGTAAAAAAAAAGAGAGAGAGAGCAGAGGGGGCATCAAAAAGGCTGCTTTGTGAATTATGTGAACAGACACACACAGCGAGTGGTATTCTAGGAGGATGGTGAAGGGCATGGGCCTGGGAGGAGGCGGGGTTAAAATCCCTGCCAATGAACTGTGACTGTGGACACATTATCAGCCTTTCTGCATTTCAGTTGCCTTATCTGAAAAAACAGCCTGAGGTCCAGCACAGAGGGCCATCTGCGAGGGCCAAATGGGTTCATGCAGGTCAGATGCTGGGAAGAGCACCTGGCATCATCGGAAGCACCCAGCGTCAACGATAATCACAGACCCTGCATGGACAACCAATTGGATAGTGGGTGTGCATAGTGTGGCCGGCTGGATTCACTCGTGTAAACTCACAACAACTTGCTTTCCTATCAGCCAGCCACATGCTCACTCATGAACTCAGAAGACTGGAAAACCTGTTTCAGGTCACCCGTTTTGGGCAGTTGTCACACATGCCAGTGAGGAGTGGTGCACTTCCAGGTAACGTGGACAAACCCATAAGTGGGCAGTTGGGTGAATCAAACACCCAAGTTCAAATTTGACCTCTTCCCCTACATGGTGGTTTGATCCTAGACAAGCCATTCACGAGTCTCCTCTGGAAAGGGGGGTCGTACCTATCCTTCCCTGTGACAGGATGGCTGTGGACCTCCCTGGGCCAAGTGCACACCCTGAGCAAGGCCAGGGCTGGCTCTCTGGACCTCAGCGTCTGTGTTCCTGCTGAGCACGCCACTTCCCAAGTACCCAAAACAGGACTGCTTGAAAAACCTACCCAATATTTGACAGCAGAAAAGCTTGAACTGGGTGGGATCCGTTAAAAATAAAATTGGAAGTAGGTGGAGGGAGGGTGTAGCTCGTCTGAGTCAGTGGGCTATGAAGAGACCATCCAAGCATCCACACCGTGACCTTGCGGTCATGGAGCCGGGGAGCACAGGAGGAGCTTGCAGCTGGAAGCCGGTGCTCAAAAATCAATTTGACATTAAAAAGAACAGAGGCCTTTTGGCAACGCAGCACGTCATGTTTATTGGGCTATTCACAGGTAAGCTTCAAACATGAGGAAGGGAACAGAACAGACGTCAAGAAATCAAATATTTAGCATTTCTTAGTTGCAAATGTTGCATTGCACTGCCGCCGAGGAATACAGGTGATTCATTGACACAACCGCAGTGGGCGCAATTTATTTTTAGCAACAGGAAGCACATACATCTAACCAATGACTTTTTAGGATGATAAGCAAGGAAGGAAACTATCTTCATGTAGCCAGGACAAGAAAATCATTGATACAAATTAAAGTGATACAAAATACATTCTAAAGAGAACGCACATAGAAAAGTCATTCAGGTGGTCAGAGAGCTAGGATGTCACAGAACACCACACGGAGAGAACACTGGCACGAATTCACTTCGGTCCCGAAAATATGTCCAAAGTACACATTTACTGAGGTAAAGGCACGATCACTTCCACATAATTAATGGGGAAGAATCCGGATTCCCCGCGTATCATTCCTTCATACCAGTTCTCATCTATTTGATTGGTTAATGTAATGATGTCCCCTTCTTTAAATCCTAATTCTCCTTGATTTTCTGGCTCAAAGTCATAGAGACCACGACAGCAAGGCTGGTCCATGGGAACGTTAGAACCTGTCCGCGTGACATGGAGACAAAAAGTACAGGTTAACAGGACAAATCATCCATGGGAAGAGGGAAGTGAGGGGAGGCATGGACAGGAGGGGCCCTTGCTTCCTCTCCCAGGCAAGACTGGCCCTCCCCTGTGGGCTGCCGCCCTGCGGTCTCCGGGGCTTCCTCGGCACCCCAGCTGCCTGAGCCGACCTCCTGGGCAGAGGACACATGCCGAGCTCAGCTCCTTGGAGAGGACGCTCAGCTCTGTCTGGAGCCCAAAGGGTAGGGCAGGAGAATCATTCCAGTTTCTTGGTGGAGACAGGATGGTGCACGGGAAAGATTTAGAGGACAAGGGTGAGGGGGTGGGGGATACATCATGGCCAGAAACCTGGAAGAGAGCGGAGAGAGAAGCCCAGGTGGGTGGCCAGAGGCGTTTTCCCAGAGCTGGCGACCAGGGGCTGGGAAGAGGCAGGATGGGGACAGCAGCCAGGACAGGAATGAGCAGGACAGGCACAGGTCAGCCTAATGTCTTCAGGTTAGGATGCCAAGCCTAGACTGCTCAAAAGAGCTATGTTGCTTCTTCCAAAACTAAAACATGGTCATTGTAAAAGAAGAGAATACGCATGTTTGCAGCTTGGAGGAAGGTCAGCTGCATCCCATCAACCCAGAGATAACCAACGGGAGGCTTTCAGATTCCTGGTCTTTGTGAATATGGTTGCATGTATAATTACATGCATCTGCCTTCACTGAAGAATCTTCTTATGCACGCTCATGTGAACATGTTCCCAGAATCAATATGAGATTTCTTTCACCTATTGTTGCATATTCCTTCCTTTTCTTCTTCTTTCTCTTCTCTCTTCTCTCCTTGGCTCTTCTCATCTTTTCTCCTCTCTTCCCTTGCCTGCCTCCCTTCTTTCATTCTTTCTTCCCTGCCCTTCTCTCTTTTCTTCATTCTTTCCCTTTCCTTCTCTCAGCTTTCATAGATAACTCTTTAAAAATTAGCATGCACATGCATGCACACAAAACATGCATAACTTTTCCTGAGCATAAATTCTTGGAATAATTTGATGGTCATAGGACATGAATTTTTCCAAGATATTTGACACTTATTATCAATTTACTATTCTATCTGCTTTTAAATTTAAGAGCCCTTTGAAAATACTGAGTCTTTATCTGCCATGTTTGGTACAGACATTTTTCTCAGATTTTTTTTTTTTTTTCATTTTTTGCAGTTTGTGCTGGATGAGGCAAATAATAGGGTTTCTATTTTGCTTTGGTATATATACAGTAATTTAAAACAGTATAAACAAGAAAACTGAATTTTTCATTCATAGTTTATCCTCCACAGTCATATATAAATATTGAACTAACTTTTATTCCAGTATTTTTGTTTGATTTTTTAATGTTATAAATTTTAGATTTTGGAAAAAAAGATTTAATTTTTAATAATGTTTAAGCAGTTATATAAGTTAATAGATAATACATTTTTCTCCACTGATTTTAAATACTACCTTTATATTTATCATTTATTTAATTATTATGAGTCCTAAAATCTACATTGAAATTTTCTATTTTGTTCCACCGACCCATTTTGGTATGAGTACCATACCATTTTAAATAGTATAGCTTTAAAAGAAACATGAATAACTAGTAAGGCAAGTTCCTAGCCATTACTCTTCTATTTCAAAATTTCCCAGCTACTTTCATGAAATCTTTCAACTAGGTGAACTTTAGCATCCCTGTAGCAAGTTTCTTTCACAAATATCACATTTCAATTTTGAGCAGACCATATCTGGTTTTTGCTTTGAGTATTAATAAGATGAATTTTAGGAGGGTTTGGCTTTTTCAATGCCTGCCCCGTGAAGAAGCCACACCAAGTCATGCATCATGGCTCTCATGCTCTTTTGAGTCTGTCATTCTCTTAAGACTTCTATATCTATATTTAAAAGTAAGGTGATTTTGTTTTTGTATTCTGGTTAAGCTTTGGTATCATAGTTATGTTAGCTTCACTTTTAAAAAGTAAATGTTCCTTCTTTTCCTACTTTCTAAAATATTCACACTGAAGATTTGAAAGTAATTGCCCCCACCTACATATGCCTATGGGTTTCTAACATAGGGTGCTTTCTAGGCCAGCTTAGGGTAATGACTTAGTGTGGTCACCCCACCCGGCTCTCCCCAGCCCCTACCAGACCTCAGTGGTCCCTACAGTTCCTGCTCAGGTGAGATGGCAGGCAGGCCCTGAGGGCCTCTGGCCTGTGAGAGGATGGCTTACGTAGAGGAGGCTGGGGCATGGGCCACAGTGAGGCCAAAGGGAGACATGATTATTCACTGGAGGGGCAGGAAGAAAACCAAATCCCATCCCAGGGAAGAACACACTCATCTCCATGGAGGCCACAATACAGACAGAGGCCCAGCAGATGGCCCGCACCATCCTGAAGGAGACCAGGGGACCCTCCCCACCATCAACAGTCACCTCGTTATGTGAAAGGCTCCCCTCGATTCCATTCTGCCCACCAGAGGGCAAAGACAGTTCTGGAAAGGGAGGGGAGGGCAGAATCCCAGAGCGAGAGCATGCGAGTCTTACAGTGCTTGTCCTCTAAGAGGAAAAGACAGTTCTTTCCCATGGCTGGAATAATGTGACATCGTTCATCCTACCTCTGCCATTGTATTTTATGGTTTCCATTTCTATTTCCTTTTTTATGGCTCTGAACCTCTTTTTCCCCTTTGGACTTTGAGAGCTAAAGCAAGTTCTACTAGAGATTATGTTCCTTCCTCACTAAATTTTTCGTTGTTGTTGTTAGGTGCTGTCAATTCGGGTCCGACTCATGGCGACCCTGTCCTATGTACAAGAGAACAAAATGCTCCTTGACACCATGCCATGCCTGGCACCGTGTCAGTGCTTCTCTGCTATTCATAGGGTTTCCATGGCCGATGGTTTCAGGATTGTTTCCGGAGTGGGCTGCCAGGTCCTTCTCCCATTTTGGGGGTGCTAAGGGATCGAACCTAGGGCCTCAGGGAGTGCAGGGCAAGCGCTCTACCAACCGAGCAATCTTTAAGGTTCAAGTAAAGAGACAGAAAGAATAAATCTGGGCATTTCTGTGGTGGATGAGATGAGAAGCTCCTTTGTCCTGGGGAGGGCAGGGAGGTGGCAGCACTGTGGGGACGTGGGGGCGGGGGAGGTCAGGACAGGGAGTTTCCCTGCTGTGGGAAGGATTTTGTGATGTTGGTCTCAACAGCTTGAAATTCCTCAAGGAGCACCTGTTCCACCCACTCCTCTGGCCAGTAAGGCAGTGCTCCTTAAGGGCTGCACACCATCCACCACCTCTGGCCATATCCACATGGGAGTGAGCACTCAGCCTGGACCTGCCCACGGAGCTCTGCGGGGGGCAGCTCCGCACTGCCCAGGATGAACCCCAGATCAGTTAAAGCAGAAGCTCCAGCAATGGGACTGGGGCATCAGTACACTTTTCAATTTCCCACCTCTTTCCAATATCCAGGGGAGACTGAGAACCACCTCCCCGTCCTCCATGCCTAGGAGCGCGTGGGAGAGCTGAGGAGCTTGAGCTGGGGAAGGGAAGGCAGCAGTGGGGGCTCTTCTTCCTGTCTAGCCAGCCAGCTCTCTCCCCTGCAGTGACCCTCTGGCAGAGCAGCCTCTTACATCCAGATCCACCTGCACTATTACCCCAAGGACCCCTCAATGGTTCTCACATTTGGGCAGCTCCTCCCCTGCCCATCTGTCTGTCCCCATTGGCACAGCCATGGGAGGTGGGCAGCAGAGCTTAAACACTGGGCTTAGCTCATGATTTTGAGTTGGAGCAGAATGGCATTGTTGTTGTTGTTGTTAGGTGCTGTCGAGTCAGTATCCAACTCACAGCGACCCTCATAGGGTTTTCAATGGCTGACTTGTTTCAGGATTGACTTGGGAGTGGATTGCCAGGTCCTTCTCCCACTTTTGCGGTGCTGGGAATTGAACTCAGGACCTCAGAGACTATAGAGCAGTGCTCTACCAACTGAGTTAAATCCCAGCCACAGAATGGCATTGGATGACTCCAAAGAACCGGCAAACGGAGTGCTTCCCACACAGAACCTGCCATTGTCTTTGGTCACACATTATGGGTCTAGGTGGGTGGAGGCTGGACACTGAAAACACATGGGAACACCAGCCATGAGTCAAAGTCAGTTGTATTCATGGACAACTGCTTTGCTTTGATGTGGTTTGTAACAATTAGTTTTTGCTTATGTTTTTGTTTAGCTACCAGCTCCTAACCGCAAAGTCAGGCGCCTCTCGGGAACAACTTCCTGGGACACACACTGCTCACGTCAGAGGGAACTCTGCAGTCTTCCCTGAACCCTGTCCTTTGAAAAAGCAGTGGCAACGCCTCTCAGAGGTCACTACAGCATGACCCCCAGACCAAGTCCGAAGGAGACACGAGGCTCCGGGTCCCAGACAGTGGCCTACCTCACCCACACACTCTGTCAGCGCAGACGGTTACCAGGACACTGTGTGGGCTGCCACACTGACTGGAGGTTGCCAACATTTATTCTTCCAGTCGCTCTGTAAGTGACGTGCAATGACCACAGTATATTCCCGATGGCAGACACACACTCATCCAAGCCAGCTGCCTGTATGTGCCCTCTGCCCACACACTCAACAAATCAGAGAAAAGACACACTATTCACTGCCACTCCATCCACTCCAGGCAAAGACACCCCGCCACGTTGCCCACGTTGCCACTCTGGGAGTGGGAGAGAGACCGGCCCTGGCATCACAGCCTATCAGCTGATAAGCCCAAGACACAGCCTCTTCCCCAAGACCACCAGGTGGAAAAACCCCACCCAGGAGCTCCCTGCCTCAGGTGATGCGTGTGCACCGGGGTCTCCCCTCGCCCCCTGGCCGGTTCTCAACAGCGCAGGCACTTAGGAATCCACACCAACCGGAGCTCATGCCAAGCAACACATGGCCCGGCAACACTCGGCAACATCACACCATGGCCTTTTCATTCTGGGTCACTCCTGTTGCCTGTGGTCCTCAGCCAGTGACCTGTGACCTCCTTTGCTTGCGGGGAAGGGCAGAGCTTGAACATGAACAACACAGTCCGTGCTTAGCTTTTAATGCCAGAATAATGCCTTTTTAGTTGTGAAATGTTGTGAAAGTCAAGGCTTTTCAGACTTTCATGCCTGAGCGAGGAAGGTTTTTCTTTTTATGAGATTTGAGGGAGAGAGACGGGAGAAGAACCTGGCAGCCCCCTTCCGAAGCAATTCTGAAACCATCATTGGAAACCCTATGGATGGCAGAGAAGCAATGACAGTGCCGGGCATGGCACAGTGTCAGGAAGGGCTTCCTTCTGTTGTACACAGGGTCACCGTGAGATGGACTGGACTCAACAGGACCTAACAACAAGAGAGAGACAGAGAGACTTTGGGTTCCAAGGAACCCGAGCTTGAGACCTCAGAGCCTAGAGACTGTACTGTCAGCCTTGGAGAGCGAGGGGCTGTTTCCGGCTGCTCACAGAAGAGATGTAACTCTTCCTGAATGGGGAAGGGTCCTGGAGAGAGAAGAATGGCCCCAAAGCAGAAATGACTCGTGGATTTCACCCTGGGGCCAGTGGTCTTAAGCCCCTCTTCCCAGTGGAACTCTGGGAGAAGGCAGGCCCCCAAAGTGCACTGAGCCTGTGGAATAGCTGGGGTAATGAAGCGGAGGGGGCCCCCTTGGCTCCCCATGAACTGTGAACAAATCCCCTCAGGTGCCAGCAGGTGAGGAAGCGCTGAGGGGCCTGCAGGCAAGTGGACAGGGCTCAGGATGCAGAGACCTGGCAACCTGGAGGCAGAGGCCGAGGCCAGATGACAGCAGACCCTGGGCCAGGGCTCAGGTGTGGAAGGAGCCCCCTCACCTGCCAAGGCGGTGCTCCACAGATGCCTGCACGCACACCTTGGGGAGATGGAGGAGGAGAAGAGAACCTGAGAAAACCCACCAGCCCCCCCCCCCGAGCGAATTTCAGCTCTCAATTGACAGCCTTCATGTCCTATATTGACTCCATAATAAATGGATCATCTATGCTTTCTATTGAAAGAGAATGAGTTGCCTTGAAATGGCAAAATTATGGGGTTTTTCCATTAGAAGAAATGGAAAAAAGATTATTATTATTCTTTTATTTTTTTTTGGCCAACAGTAGAAATGGAAAAAAGATTAAGTTGTTTCTGCTGCTGGTCTAAATAGAAGCTCACAAGCAAGCTCAGTTCAGTGAGAAAGTTTCTGCCCACCTGAAGGATAATGGCTCAATTTTTCCCTTGACACAAAAAACACTCCAAGTCACCAGGGAGGGAAGCCAAGTCCAGGGAGAATGGGCTCCACCTCCTCGGTGGCATCTTTCAAACAATGTTAGACCCAAGCCTCTGCAAGGTGCCCAGATGCCTGGCTTCACCACCAGAAGCCAGCGCCCCCTTGCAAACAGCTCCTAAGCTGTTGACCCTGCTGTGCACTCCATTTTTGCAGATGAGCCATCCCTTTCCCTCCCTGCCATCCTGGAGCCCCTTGGCCACCCCGGTCTCTGCTTTCACACAGGCAGTAGCACCTGGAGCCACTGAGAGTAAGTGCACACCAGCTCCGGCCAGCCAACCTAGGGGATCTATGTGCTGCAGACACAGGCAGCTGAAGGCCACAGCCCTGTGCCCTCCAGCGAAGGCTGCAGCTGCTCTGTGCTCCCCAGGGAGCCCGGGTTTATTTTCTCTCGCTCCTGAGACTTGGCTTTAACCTAACAGGAGAGCTGAGGTGGGGAAAACACAATCTCCCTTGTGAAACAAAGATTATTTTAACAGAGGAAAAGGAGCGCCTCTATTGAATATTTATTATGCAAGCGCTGATCCACACCATTAGGGTGAGAGAGAGTGGGGAAAGACACCCTGTCACAGGGACTTTAAGGTGCCCAATTATAAATACTCTATCAGTAACAGGCAACAGGAAGGGAAGCCGCCTTCTCCTAAATTTCACTCCCCTCCAGGCAATAATTTGGTCCAGTTTCTGATAGTATTGAGTCCCCTCTTCTTTTCCTTTTTTTTTTTTTTTTTTTGTTGTTATTTTTTTGTTTTTTCAGTACTGGGGGTTGAACCCAGGTCCTCACGCTTGCATCCTTTGCAAGTGCTGGGCCACTGAGCTGCACTCTCAGCCCAATTTTTACTTTTTCTTCTGTTTTTATAATTTTTTTTTTTTTTTTTGGTTTTTTGTGGTTTTTTGTTTTTTGTTTTTTGAGACAGGGTCTTGCTAAATTACCCAGGCTGCCTCTGGTTTTGAACTTGCGATCGTCCTACCTCCACCTCCCAAGTGGCTGGGATTACAGAGGTGTGCTACCATGCTCTGCTGAGTCCCCTCTTATTTTCAATTGCAGGAAAATTCTTTGCACTGCGCTTCCCCCAACTGAAACTTTTGCCCAAGTCCCTGCTGCAAAGAGTGACCAGAGTGACCCCTGTACACAAATGCAGAGCGCTCTGTACTTGGGCAGAGGCCTTCCAGTCCTACCATCACTCAGCCCCCTCAGCTGCAGGGATGAATTTAGACCTCTCAGGTTTTAGTGCTGACCATGTGTCAGGCCAATAGATTTTTTTTTTCAGTACTGGGGGACTGAACCCAGGGTTTTGCACCTGCTTTGCAAGTGCTCTACCACTGAGCTGCACCGGCAGTCCCTTTTCTACTGTTCTTTTTATCTTGAGACAGGGTCTCATTAAGCTGTGCAGGCTGCCTCTAGCCTCGAACCTTTGATCCTCATGCCTCCGCCTCCCAAGTCACTGGGATTATAGGAATGTGCCATCGCACCTGGCTCAACACTAATGGGCTTAATTATGAGAGAAATTCTCAGATTAGGAGCCATCATTTCCCCCAGCGTAAGGAACAGAGAAAGGGAAGTTGAACATAAGTAAGTGCAGTCTGAGATCTGACCTCTCCAGATCCAGCCATGCTCAGGGTCATTGTTGCGTATCCTCTCTGAGAACCATCAGAGGGTGAACAGAGCCCCTCCCATTGTGAGCCCTCCTCTGCTGAAGGTGCCCATCAGGGGGCTTGAACACGCCTTTGGCCCTTGGCCAGGCAGGCTCTCTAGGGCCTCCTCCACCTGAATCCTGTCCTGCTCCTCAGAGAGTCTGCTCAGGGCCAGCCTTGCAGGCTGTCCTCCCTCCCAGGACTTTGGCTGTGGCCTCCCCTCCTCTCCCTAGGCTGCTGCCACCAAGTATGAGGCCCAGGCTTCGATTTCAAATAGCATCCGCTGCACACAAGGGACTTGGACACCAGAGCCCCGTCTGCCGCGGAAGGCAGGGCGCTGCTGCAGCCCGGCTTCTCCCTCACTCCGCCGCTCACACCCTCGCTTTCTCTCTCCCCACAATGCCAGGATCAGGAAGCTGCCCTCCAGGGCTCTGCTTACAACCTGACTCTGAGGGAGGTAGAGGCAGGAGGAGTGGGCAGGGCAGGAGCACTCTTGTCTCCCTAGCACTAGAAGTCACAGCTCTTTGTTTTACTTGGACTTCAGCTGTTGCTCAGAACACCAAAGCAGGCTTCCCCTCTCTCCTCCTCTGCTGAACTTGGTTTGGGGCTTGCAGGATCTAGAAGTATTTGGCCGGCGCCCCCCCCCCCAAATAAAGGTCAAACTTGATCATGTACACGCATGCGCGAGTACACACACACACATCGCATGCACTTGCACACACACACACCTACTTATTAGGGGAAAGCAGATGGACAGAGAAGGAATCCCCATGACCGTTGCCAGCGCAAGTCTTTGTCGCGGTACAAGGTGCGGGGTCTCAGGGAGGCTACTGACCTGAGGAGGGCTGTTTGTCTTTTAGTAAATGCCCCAGGCTGCTGTGCCTTTTGAGTTTTTGTTCCTGCTTTTTAGTCTTTCTCTTGCCTCCCTTGTAGTCGGGCTGCGACCTGTCACTTTTCCTGCGTCAGGGGCCTTCCCGCAGCGGCCCTCGGGCCTCGCTAATCTGCTGGCTCCAGTCTGCTGTATGCTGGGAAATCAGACAACCAGTTATGTAGCATTACCAGATGCTCGTACTCCGGACCAAGCACCGTGCCCAGCACCTCTGATGTACAGGACATGACTGCACAGTGGGGGCCATGATCCAAGTTCTTCAGATGACAAAATCGAGACCCAGGAGTAGGGAGTGACTGAGCTGGGATCTGGGGTTCCCTCTGACTCCAAAGCCCCCTTCACTCCTCCAGGCTGGTTGGGCTCGTTACCCACTCCTTCCTGGAGTGAAGTCCAGAAGTCCTTATTACTTGCAATCTCCTGGGGGCAGCTAGGGCAGACAGGAAGGGGCCCGCTAGAGGGTGAAGCCAGCTTCCCATCAGGAATGGGGACCCAAGTCCTCTTCTGGAAGCTCTGGCTGCACAAGCCACATCACCCTGAGCTTTGAGTGCACCCGCAGAACCTGACCCTATAGTTTATGTCCTACTCTGCTGGGACAAAACATTGATTTGGCACTTCCCAGTCTACCTCTGGCTCAGATTCATTCTGTCTTACCAAGGATGTGCTCTGGGCCAGGTACCACGCTTAACCTATTAAATATCATTTCTTTTGAATTGGAATGCACATCTGGTGGGAACTCCCTTTTAAAGTTATAATTTCTTTTTTTCCTTCCAATCTAGAATCCCAGACTTTTGAAGCAAAATTCTCTTGAAGCTGCTACTTTCCCTTTAGCTGACTCAAACACTGGCAGATAATTCTGATGCACATCATAAAAATCATTTCGTTCATCATCCCTAATACTCTATTTGTGCCCGCGCATAAGAGCATCCTAGACAGAAACTTGAGATCCCTGCATCCTAGCTCTGGGTTAGGTGACATTTTGGTCCCCATTTCCTTACCTGCAAATTTTAAGTCTTAATCTATGATGGGTAAGTTGTAAACTATTGAGTAAAGTCTAGTAAAATCTATGAACTATGCTGGGCAGCAGTGGAGCATGCCTCTAACCCCAGCAAGTCATGAGGCTGAGGCAGGAGGATGGTCAGATTGAGGCCAGACTCAATCTTAGCAACTTAGCAAGACCCTACCTCAAAAGAGAGAGAGAGAGAGAGAGAGAGAGAGAGAGAGAGAGAGAGAGAGAAAGGGTTAGGGGTGTAGCCCAGTAGAAGAGCACTTGCAAAGCATGTGTAGACCCCCAAATACTGCAAAAAAAAAAAGTCTATAAACTGTCTTTCTAGAAAAAACAGCCCTGTATTTATGCACAAGAGATGTGATTTACTGGAATTACTTGTCAGTGGAACTCAAACTTAATTATTGTAATCTCTAAAAATAAGCATGCATGATTTGTTTTAACCTTAATGCCAGTCCTCCACAATGCACACAGGTTACATCACTTGGGTTTAGCTAATAAAACTTATGCCCTCCGCCTTACAAAGGCTCGACTTGTCTGTTGAGAGGACGGATACAGATACCTCAGAACTCCCTGACAGGCAACCCCCACTACACCAGGCCAACATCTGTGGGTTGTTTTTGCCATGCTGACCCTAAAGCTGTCATCAGAGGTGGCTCTGTTGCAGGCACAGGGATCAGCCTGCGGATGGCACTTTGCTTGACCTGCTCCTTGCTTTTTCACAATGTGAATTAGCCACCAATATTGAAAAATCAGGAAATCCATAAGATTTCTGGCTTCCCTTTAAAGACCAGGAAAGCTGGCTATCTCGGACCCACATTCTCAGCAAGGGGTTGGTGCCATAGACTATCGTCAGCTTCTGCAGACTGGGTGAGTGATTCCTGGGTGACTACAGACTCGCCTCTCTGTCATACTTCTGACAGGAAGGTTTGCTGTCAGCAATTCAGCACCAGGCTTGTGGAATTTTCTTACACGTTTCCTATGTCCCTCATGCCCATGATCTGTGGAATTGTCACTTGCAGCTATATCAGAGGGACAAGTCTGTGGATTCAAACCAACAGTCCCCTGGAATTGTGCTGCACAGCTGCCCTGCTTGCAATCCCTGGCAACAATTAAATACTACACTATTTTTTAAAAAATAAATTCATATATATTAATACTTGGGTGGTGGTATAAGTCTTAGTTTACACACATTAAACATACCATTATAGACTATATAGAAGATTGTAACATGTGCAGCCATTGAGCTAACCGTTTCTTCTAAGTCATATTCCTACAACCAAGTTAAAAGTCAGGTATTACAGCGTCTCGAAAACTTCTACAGAATATTTAGAAGAATTACAGGAAACCCTTCCTTGCAGTGAGAAAACCTTTCCCTCCAAGGATTCCTTCAGCTTGGAAGCTCAGAGGACTCCTCCCCTCTCTCTCACCCATGGACACTGAGAACAATCATAATCATATTTTACCCTTCACTTTTAATAGTATTTTTAAATATATGAAATATTAAATGCTTAACTTGTTCACTTATCAAATTTTAAAAATGCTGAGTAGTCATAAAAGATAAACACTTTCAGCCACAGAAGTTACAACCAGAAAATACCCTAGAATCTAGTAAATCCAAACCCTGCATTTCAGGTACCACTTGCTGTGAAATCTCACTGAAATCAGTCCAGAGATGTTAAGAAACTCACCCAAAGTCACACAGCTAGTGAGTGCCAGAATCTGAACAATGTGAGACTCCTGTCTCCTTGCTTATTCTTCTCTCAAAATAGCACTGACTGAACCCCTGCAGATAGTCTATGGTAACGGGTGTGGGGAAAGGCTTGTGAGGAGAGGGTTGTGGAGCAAAAGAAAAGAGGAGGAAGGAAAGAAGAGAAAAGAAATAGCCTGCCAGAGCAGAAACACCATTCTCACTGTTCTCTGAAAGGTTAATTTCCTCTTTGGAAATTAAGGTAAAAAATGTTTATGTTTCTATCTGCAAAGTACTCGTCTTCTCTCATTTTTAAGCTTCACATTACACTTTTGAACAAATGTTTATTTTCTTACATAATCCTAGAGATTTTGCACCAATGAGAGGAATGACTTAGGCTCTAGAAATTATTTCTGAGCAGCCTTAGAAGTGTCAAGAAATTTATAAAAGTCTCTTTTATACCTAAAGAGGATCAGAATGTCTGAATACAAGTCATCTGAGAGATTTACACTGCCCCTCTCTGAGGCTCCTGGAGCACAGGTTGTTAGCACATCTCCGCCTTTCCTCCCTTTTTAAAGCAGGTCTCACTTTGAGCCTATTAACCTGCAGTTATCATCACAGCAAGTGGTACCTTTAGGAATTCCAGTGGGGAAGAAAAACCCCATAAATAAATGAGCTGATAAAAAATGTCAAAGAGATCTTGCCCTCTACTCTTTCCACCCATGAGTGATGACCTGGAGGCAGATGTGAACCCCCCAGGATAGGAAAGAGGCAGAAGCCCAGGTCAGAAGCTCCTGTGCTATTTTCTTCAAAATCAATGATTCTCTGGGAACTGCACACATTTCAGCCCTAGGGCTCCCTCTGCCCTGCTTTGCTCTTTAGGGCAGAGGGGCAGTGGGGACAGAGGAGGCAGCTCGACCCCATACACACGCATGCACGGGCTTAGACAGACGCTCCCTTCTCCTAGCCAGGGCCTGAACCTAGACTTTGTCTGCAATCCATCATTTCAAGTCCGATTCCCTCCTGCTCCATTTCTGGCTCATTTTCTCCACTCTCTTAATGACCTAGCCATGATAATATCAAAGATTCCGTCTCAGCCCCACGATGCCTTCTGCCTAATTGACCTACATCCTTCCATCTCTTTATTTATTTTTTTCTGTAGAAAGAAGAACTAATAAAGAAAATGTTCTTGGAATTCATTTCTGGCAGAGGCTTCTGAGCTTTGCTTTAGATTGTTAGTGAAATGCTTGACATTTTTCCTTTACTTTATAAACATTGTGTGCAAATCATTCAGAATCCTAATGGAAAGTAATTTCCCATTAATTCAGGCTATAAAATGCTATTTTCTTTTGAAACTGTGCCTGAGAAACACACAGGCCAGGGCCCCTTTACACTAAGAAATTCCACTCACACATCAAGGAAGCCCAAGGCTGGATGTGTGACATGGAGACTCAAAGCTACTGCCAAAGGAACCTCAAGGGGCAGCCCGGGACCGGTACACAGCAGCCACAGCATGGGGTGAGCGGGTCTGTGGCAGCAGAGAACTGAGTTATTGGCCACGGAGGCTTCTGAGAAGCCATCGCTTGCACACCGGTGATCCCTGGCTGGTCATCTGCCTAGGGACTGAGCTACTGGCCAAGAAGGAAGGGACAAAAGCCCAGGCATGCGAGGCCTGGGGAGCAAGCCAGAGAATCCACAGTCCTATCCAGGTTCTTCCTCCAAGTCAGGCACAGGCAGGGGACTCCCTCCGCAGCCACAGCCAACCGACTGCTATCCCTGAGATGGTGAGCCTTGGAAACAAATCATTCCCGATGCTCCTGTGACATGACCTCACCTGCTCCCGTATTGTTTCTCAGCAACAAAAAATGAAATATCCATAAGAGAAAGGGCCCTCTCTGGTACTTACTGTCTCTGGGGCCTCTAGAAAAATCCCATTTGACCTCTCTGTGCCTCCGCTTAACTCACGTATAAAATGGGGGTTTAAAATAGCACTACAATCGAGGTGTAACTTAATGAGACTTTGTCTCAAAATCAAAAATTAAAAAAGGGCGGGGGGTACAGCTCATCGTAGAGTACTTGCCTTGCATGCATGAGCCCTGGGTTCAACCCCCCATACAGACAAAAAGAGAAAAGAAAAAGCACTAGAAACATATATGTGCTTAGTACAATATCTAACCTATCCTAAGTACTCAAGCATACCTGCTATTATCCTGACCTCATCATTTATTGCGGCTTTTTTATTATCACTCTCTTGGCTTATCATTATGAGATGAAATGAGGCACATAAGCAAGGCCTGCCATACAAACTCAATTGCTAGGACCTGTGCCCTTCTGAGACTCTTTAATTCAAATACCTTTTCGTGTCTACATAGCTCAACCTTCTTCACACTGAAAAGTAGGTGATGCTTTGGTCCAACAGGCCCAAACAAAAGAAAGCGGAGCTCTCTCTGGTGGCAAGTAAGAGAACGGTGTCTTGGGAAGCTGACCCGAGGTTCTGGGTCCTGTCTCTGAGAACCAGCCCCTTGCTTGGGGGCCAGAAAGAAAGGCACACAGAGCAGGGGGAGGACTGAGTCCTGGTATCCTGGGTTCCGCTTTGCTCAAATATTATATACTAGTGGGGGGGGGGGCAGGGACTGGAATTGGACTTATTTTCTATGATTTTGTTTGTTATTGTTGTTAGATGCCATCAAGTCAGTGTCCGACTCATAGCGACCCTACATACAACAGGCAAAACACTATTGTCAGTGCTTTGCTGCTGCTCATAGGGTTTTCATAGGGTTTCCCAAAGATCTGCAAGGCTGAGGCAGGAGGATTGGGAGTTCAAGGCAAGAGGCAGCCTGTGCACTCAGTGAGACCCTGTTTCATATCATATATATATATATATATATATATATATATATATATATATGCAACAGACATACACTGGGACTGTCCCCAGCAAAGCAGGATGCATGATTATCCTCATCAGTTACTTAAAATGGTGAGTGCTTGAACATTGCATCTAGTATTGAGCTTCCTCGTAGCCAAAGCAAATGAAAAACATAGCAGAGTACATAATTTCTTTAAAGAACGAAGCATACCTATTCTTCAAAACCATCAACTTTTCCCACTGCTAAATTCAGTTTTTGTTTATTCAGATATTCTTTTTGGAATATAATTAGAAGAATATCTTAGAAAAAGAAAAATATTGCTCATAATCCTACCACTTAAACTAGTCTATATGCAGATACATGTTGACAAGGTTGTAATCATAGTGTACTTAGGACTTGTGTCTTTCTTTTCTACATAACCTACATAACCTACATATTCATACATTTAAATAGATGCATAATTTTCCATTTGATGTACTATAACCTTCTTAATCATTATCCTACTATTGACAAATATATACACATAAATGTTGGTTGTCACATTGTTCCCAATTATAACATTTTTTCTTTAGATAATGCTATAATAGATATATAAGGACATTTGCTTAAAATTTTTTGT